>JACOMQ010005590.1:0-16445 GCA_014843705.1 Euphrasia arctica | reverse complement strand
CGCCGCGTAAGTGCGCATGTCAGCGCGCCGATAACGGCGATGAGATCTACGCGCGTTGAGACGGAGGTGGTCCCGGTGTCGCCTGAAGACATTCCGAAGGTTTTTCATTTTACTTATTTTATTTGGCCGACTAGTTTGGGTAATTTGAGAATGCTGATCTGATTTTCTAAAGCCTTCTAATCTTAATTTATTTTTTGGAGTGTGTTGAATTTTGACTATTAGAATTATATGCAGCAACCAATAATATCACCTTCTCTCGTTTCTATTTCACCCTTTTCCTGGTGTGATGTAATTTATATATTTCGAAATATTGATCTTCAGTTAGATTTCAATGTTTGATTTGGGCACACTAAAGTTCATGTGTAAGTAATATTAGTTGCTCGTAAGTCAGCTATTTACTTGTTTTTTCTGAATCTGATTGTGACGAGGGCGATGGCGACTTGGACATCATTATTGTAGTTCTTAAATGATTACTTTAAATTCAGTTACAAGTGTGATTTTATATTGTTGTTTGCACTTGATCAGGCTGGCGAACAGAATCAGTATTTACAGGGGGTTTCACAACTCGGTGACATATCTGCGAGTATGTGGTCTAAGCCTACGGTTAGGCGCAAGACAAAGATTGTTTGCACCATTGGGCCCTCAACCGACACCAGGGATCAGATATGGAAGCTTGCAGAGGCTGGAATGAATGTTGCCCGGATGAACATGTCTCATGGAGACCACGCATCCCACCAAAAAGTCATTGACTTGGTCAAGGAATATAATGCCCAAACGAAAGACAATGTTATCGCCATCATGCTCGACACCAAGGCAAGTAGATTTCTTTTAGCTTTCGTACCTTAACTTTGTGTATTAAACATCAATCTGGGTATGTTTTCGAATTACAGATTCAGTAAGGCTCATTGAATACACTTTGACTTTGGTAACTTTCTTTTTGTAATTTTGTTAGAGTATAGTGATCTTTAATAATTGAATAATGAATATGTTAATTGAATAATTTCGGAAAGTGTGCTGAATATGTGATGGAAATGTAACAATGACAGTTAATTGGATATTAAAAACTGTAAACAATGACTAGTAGTTAAAACTATGCGAGTGGCTGAATTGTAAGATTTATGGAATATTGTTTAATAATTATTAGTGTTTTGAAATGGTTTTTGAAAAATGAGTTGAAGTGACCTGTGAAAAAAAATGTTTAAATGAGTTATTAGTGTTAAGTTTTGGAAAAAAATCATAAAAGGAGTTCATTTTGGAGAAATCAAATTCTTTACTGGGAGAGTTTCAATATGAAATGTTTGTGTCATTTCATTGGGAGTAAAAGTGTAAAACTGTGAAGTGAGTTAGTGACTTCCATCGTTAAGGAAAATATTGTGAGCAAAACAATAATACATTTCTTCTTGACTTCACATCTGTGGTAATCAGTAATGACCATCTTGTACTCATGTCATCCATACAATTGAGTGAATTGACCTGAATATCGGATAAAGAATCAATTTTTCACACAGTTTTCATATACAAATGAATTCGTTCTTAATACTACATGATTTATTCTGGCAGGGTCCTGAGGTTAGGAGTGGGGACTTACCTCAACCAATTATATTAGAACCTGGTCAGGAATTTACTTTCACAATCCGAAGAGGAGTTGGCACAGCAGACTGTGTTAGTGTCAACTATGATGATTTTGTTAATGATGTAGAAGCTGGGGACATGCTTCTTGTTGATGGTACATTATCACGATCTTTTTTTTTAAAACATGTACTTTCAATTCAGATGAAAATTGACTGTAGAGCACTGGGCTTTTCACTCGTTTCATTTGTGGGCTATTCTTTTTTCAGAATTTAATTGCTCGCATTTACATGCACCTGCCTGCATAGGTTCAGTGGGAAACTAATTTCCATGAATACTGCTTTGACTGCGCAGGTGGTATGATGTCATTTCTCGTGAAATCAAAGACTGAAGAATCTGTAAAGTGTGAAGTTGTTGATGGAGGGGAGCTTAAATCTCGGAGGCATCTTAATGTTCGTGGAAAAAGTGCTACTCTTCCATCTATCACCGGTCAGACTAGCATCATGCCTATTATCACACAGCTTGAGATAATTGACTTTTGGCCCATATGGTTGAGACTCCAATACTTTTGGTCTCATAATTTCCAGTTTTAGTCTAAATATTTAAAGATTGAGCAGAAAACGTCCCGTAAGAGCCAACTGTTCCATTGCCCCAAAGGTGCAAAACAAACCAAATATTCTCGTGGTACCAAAAGTGTCAATGTTTCAATTATGTTGGACCCAGAATGTAGTTTTCTACCATTCTCAATATCAATATTCTTATGTGCATGCTTGGGAATTTTTGCTTTGTGTCTTTTATTTTGTATATCCTTTTCTTCCTTTATAATGGTCTTCTGCCATGGACATGTTACAGAGAAAGACTGGGATGACATAAAATTTGGAGTGGATAACAAAGTTGACTTCTATGCCGTTTCTTTTGTCAAGGATGCAGCTGTGGTTCATGAATTAAAGAATTATCTGAAAGGCAAACTTCAAAATCTAGGCTGTTTAATTAGAACACACTAATTGCTGTGTTTTTGAAATAATTATAATTTATAAATCTTTGTTTCGTCTACAGATGCTGGTGCAGACATCCACGTCATTGTGAAAATTGAAAGTGCTGATTCCATCCCAAATCTGCATTCGATCATAACTGCATCTGATGGGGTAAGCCACAAATGTAAAGTCATTAGAAGATACCGATTGCTTTTCTAAATTGTTAGGATTTGTGGGTAAACAAAATTAACTTGAAGTAGTTGATCATAATTTCCTTCAACAATTATTGGTACAGATTGAGCTGCTTCCTTATTTTCTAAATGATCATAATTTTTATAGGTGAAACTCACACTTATACTTGATTATTATCCATTTAGTTTGGTGAATATTTGGTTTAACACTGCAAGATAATATTCTTTGTCAGGCTATGGTTGCCAGAGGGGACCTCGGCGCGGAGTTGCCAATTGAGGAGGTTCCTTTGTTGCAGGTAATAACAAGATGTCATAGCCGCTTTCTTTTCAATTGTTGAGTTGAGACTTGAGAGAAAATAGTTAGAGTGATTGTATATCCATTATCATAATAACATCGTCAAGCTCATATAGTTTATGCTACTAAATCGTTTGTCACAAATGTAGGAAGAAATTATCAATATATGTCGAAGCATGGGAAAAGCTGTCATAGTGGCTACAAATATGCTTGAAAGCATGATTGTACATCCCACTCCCACTCGAGCGGAGGTATCAGATATTTCCATTGCTGTGAAAGAGGGCGCTGATGCAGTTATGCTTTCGGGAGAAACTGCCCATGGAAAGTGAGTATTTAATATTTTTGAATTTTTTATAGGGCAAGCTATGAATTTAACTCTTAGAAAAACGAAGAAAAAAAGAGCTCTCTATCTTTAAAATTAAAAGTTATACCTCCTCCATACCTGAGGATGATATTTACACTTGAGAGTTGGTAAAAAAATTAAAGTGTAAAAAAGAGTTATCTATCCTTAAAATTTTTAGTTATACCTCCTCGATACATGAGGTTTAGCCTAATTACAAACCAAAGTGTTTGTTTATGCCATACCAAAGTGCATCCTCAAGAGGGACAAAGTTGAAGGGCTAGGATAATTATCAGGAGGTTATATGTCATTTCCGTAGTAATCCTTTTTATTATTCATTTTTGGTAATTAAAAGGAATCTCATGGGTCCACCATTTATCAAAATGCAACCTTAATATGAATATGGAAGCCTCAATGTTTGTATTACCTCAAGGTTGTATTCGCAGTTTTAAAACAATTCTTTGTAATTTGGTCGAATCCGATGAGTACTAATTTTTATAATAATAGGCAAATTTTATTTTCACAGATTCTATTTGTGCATTATTAGACGATTGAATTCATTTTCCCACCTTTCAGGTTTCCTCTAAAAGCTGCCAAGGTCATGCACACAGTCTCGTTGCGGACTGAAGCCAGTATAGTTGGTGCACAAACTCCTCCAAATCTGGGACTAGCATTCAAGGTCATTGGTCGTGTTATCTCGACAATTTATCTGCTTACATTTTTAGTGATGCACCATACATGAAGCCTCATTCAAATTGTTCATCATCATTAGTATATCATATTATTATTATTATTATTATAAAGATTCTTATAATAATAATTATAATCATTACTATCATAATTTTCTTATTCTTGCAGAACCATATGAGTGAAATGTTTGCATTCCATGCAACAATGATGTCTAACACACTCGGAACCTCAATAGTCGTCTTCACCAGAACTGGGTTCATGGCCATTCTACTAAGTCATTACCGGCCAACTGGCACAATCTTTGCTTTTACGAATGAGTAAGTCATGTGAAATGATTAATTTAAGTAACTATTGAGATTTAGTCTTAGTGATAGAATTGATCTTTCAAAATTACATATACGCCCTCATAATTGCTTTTATGTTACAAAATAAACTCTGGAAAATGGGGGTACCTTTAGAGTATTCATTATTTTTGCAATTGTGTCAAACCTCGAGGGTAGTTTTTGGAAATACTTATCTTAAAATGAAAAATACCTTGAGATTGCATTAAGCATATACTTCCTTTGATGGTGCATTTACTTTTGTAAGACAGACTAATGTTATCAATGCCAATCGTTATTAAGGACAATGTTATATCAATTAGGTTAAACCTCAGGGGTCGTTTTTGTAACTAAAACCTTTTTGTAAGTTTCATACATTACTCAGCATGATTTTCAAAAGCAGCTGACAATATTGGTTCTTTAGCAGGTCGTCGAGTTTGTACATCCTGTTATTTGTTTCTCATTTCCGTACAAATTTTTTTAAACAGGAAGAGAGTACAACAGAGATTGGCTCTGTACCAAGGGGTTTGCCCCATACACATGGAGTTCTCAGCTGACGCTGAGGAGACGTTTGCCCAGGCATTGGGTTTGTTACATGTAAGATTTTCGTATTGGAGCCTTTTAAGTTAAACCAATTAAGTACCAAGTGAAGAAAAGATCATTAATAAAAATAGAAACAAAAAGATTCAGATGCATTGGTATCCTGGTATTCAACAGTTAAAACATAAAAAAACTAAATATAATTCGGTGTAATCAAAAAAATTATCCTTAAGGTTTGATGTAATTACAAAACACTCGCTGACTTTTTGAATTAAATACCCTTGCAATTTTATTGTCTTGCATTTCCCTTCATAATAAACATTTCTTAAGCCCCTCAATCACATTTATAAAAATATTATGGTTAAACCTCGAGGGTACTCTGATCTTCGTCGAGGGATCTTCCATTTCCTTTTTTCCCCTTATAATTATCATTCATCATAATGCGATATATATTTATCTTTCTGATGCTAAACAATTCAAACGACCTTATCTTGAAATGGTAATGTGCTAATGGTTGTGTTGAATTGTCTCATTTTCTCATGCAAATTAATTACAAGAAGTGCAAAATTACGTCATAAGCATTTAAAACTCATTTCTAGTTACAAATTACACCAAACCTGAAGGGGGTGTTTGTATCTTGTCTACTGTATGTCAATCTAAATCTTGTATAATAACAATCCTATTCCCCACTTTGTAAAAATGTTTTGAATGTTAAAAAAAAAGCCATATATTTGTTTTAATACCAACCTTTTTCCAATTTGTAGGAACAAAGAATGGTGAAAGAAGGGGAGCCGGTTGCACTTGTTCAAAGCGGGAGACAACCCATCTGGCGATCCCAATCGACTCATAATATTCAGGTCAGAAAAGTGTAGGAAGGTGATTTTGCATGCATTTGTCGATGCATCATAGATGGCAATAGAGATTGGGGAGATCCATGTCGATTTTGGATGCTCAAATTATTGGCTTCTGTGTATTAGTGCAGTAACTTCAGTTTTGTATTTTTTCTTTCCTCAGCAGCTGTGTCATTTTTGACTAGAATTTTATCTGAACAATTTAATGTGATTTTGTCCTTGTGTGACCAGTTTGTAATGAATGGTGTTATTTGAACTAGAAACACTCAACAGTGGGTAGAACTTTTTCTCTTATTTTCTTTCAGAATAATCTTGTAACATGTTTTGTCATGTGTTGTATATTACCTCCAAAGTTCGTATCTCAGGGGTTAATGCAACAAAAAAATTCTGTGAACTGTGATCTATACTCGATTAATTTGAGAAGTATCACCCGCATATAAAATCGTTTCTTTATAGTCTCAATTATTAATTTGCTCAACTAAATGTATTTTGGAGAGCACCCTCATCAGCGAGTCTGCATGACTACTCGCAGACTCGCAGTTGTAAGATGACATTGTTGCAGGTGTAAGAGAACTAAGTTGGAGGACCAAACGATAGCAGGGCCACTTCCTCCTGATCATCGGGGACGTGCATATCAGGTTCGTGGATGTAGTCGAGTAGCCCTTTACGTTACAGTATTTGATAACAACAATATTTTTGTTTTGAAAAATTATGATATGGAGTACTTAAAAACAGTATACTAACTAACACTATGACAATTAAAATAATTTAGATATAGTTGGGGCAACTCATTAAGTTCGCATGGGTCAGCTTGGAATATAAGTTTTGTCAAAAAAGGTTTCATGACCCCAAGCAAGGTATATATACGTAACTAAAATGTATGTTGAATCAAAGACGATTGAATGAACAAGCAAGAGGAGAAATTAGGCTGGCAAATGGAGAAACGAGCAGCTTCTGCACTAGACGGGCGCTGCTCATGTAGGCATCTCTTTTCACCAAGGGGGTGATAGTACTAGGCAAGTACAGATTTACGTATTATTTTTAGTTTGATGATCAAATCATTGACTATTTTTATATTTAGTGGTTTTTAGAATAATATTTGAGATATAATAAACCAAATGAAAAATAACAGTGTTTCAAATTCATTTATTTTCTGGTACTCCATATATGTAGCCATCAACTTCTTTTGTAGTTTGTGACTTGTGAGATGACTCATCTTCTAGACACTGCCCAAAATGGCAGAGCTATACCCCTGATCATTGAACCTATTCCACAGCATCACCCCTCCATACCTCGGCGAAGACCTGATCTCCGGCAGCACCTGAGAAACCAGCACCTCCGCCGGCATGAATCCGGCTCCCGCCGCCTCCGCCGCCGGCAGGCCCAGGAAAACACTCCCCCCCGTGACAGCCGAAGTCCACTGGTTCCACCTGGCGATCACACTTCCGACACCCCCTCTGAAATCGCACTGCTCGTTGTTGTAGAACTGAACCCAAACATAGTCGAAAAGCCCCGTCCGTATGGCCCCGTCCAAGTGAGCGTCCGGGATAGGGCACTGCGGGGCTGCGGACAGGTAAACCCTCCTCTGCGAGCCGAACCCCGACAGGGCCCGGGCCAGCTCGTCGTAGAACCCGGTCGAGCCCGTCTCGATGTCGAAGTCAACCCCGTCGAGGATCGCGTCCCCGAGGGGCCTGGTTGTCGAGCTTCCTCCTAAGTAGTTGTTCCAGAGGTAGTTAGCCACCTGGATCGCGTCTTCGGAGGAGGAGAGGGAGTAGGTCCCGGTGGCTCCTCCGATGGAGAGGAGGACGCGGATGCCTCGGTCCTGGCAGGCCCGAATGTCGGCGCTCAGGCCCGTGCACGTGTTGGCTTGGGGGTTGCAGTGGCCCGCGAGGTTGAGGACGGGGGATTGGCCGTTTCCGAAGGTTGTTAGGAAGGCGATGTTGACAAACCTGTAGTTTATTTTTTTTTTATTTTTTTTTTTGTATAGGTCAGAAATTTAAATAATCACACACATCATCTCGAGTGTTTGGGAATGCTCAACCAACTGAGCTAACAACTCTTGACAAAAAAATAACCTTACAAACCTGTAGTTGCCGGTGGCGCATGTGTCGGCGAGGGAGCCCTCGCCGCCGTTCTGGCCCCAGTAGACGGCGATGCCGGGTTGGGATTGGGAGGAGGGGAGGAGTGAGAATGCGAGTAAGATGGAAAGTAGGGATAGGAGGAGGGGTGTTTGGGAATGTAGTCTTGCCATTTTTTTTTTGCTTGTTGATTAGAGGAGATTTGAGTGTGTGGTATTTATAGGTGTTGTGAAGAAAGGATGTGGAAAAAAGACGGACGTGCGTGGTGTAGACGGCAAATGTAGTGTTGTACTCTACGTAGTAAAGCCATCGGCCCCCTTATGTTGAAAAGTCGGATGTGGAATTTTTGTTCAAAGTCTTGTACGTACTTGAAATTTATTCTTTCATTTTGCTTGGAAATTTCAATGGATTAACACCAGTTCAGTACGTATGATCCATTGTCGTTTATGGATTTTATTAGGTGGGTGTGATAACTAGTAATGAAAAGATGGAATTAGAGTGCCTGAATTAGAAAAAAACTGAGTAGTATGAGCTATTTTACTGAGATAATATCACAAAAAGTTCCCTAACATATTTCGATTTAAGTTTATAAAAATCAAATTTCATTATTTTTTTAACGATTTTTAGTAGAATTTGGTACTTTGATTTTATCAAAGAGACCTACATGACTAATTAGTATAATGTTTTGTCTTAGTTGATACTTATTCAATTATGCAAGTGTAACACAAAATATCAAAAAAATGGAGTATGCATTTTTTTTAAAGTCATGTTTTTCGTGAAACAAGACAAAACTTTGAAGTGAACTATTTAATAGTATTATACTTTAAATACGACCATAGTTCAAAATTCAATTAAATATCGTTAAATATGACGAAAATTGAATAGTATTATACTTTAAATACGACCATAGTTCAAAATTCAATTAAATATCGTTAAATATGACGAAAATTGAAATTTTCAATTCAACTAAAAATAGTTAAATAGCACGAAAATTGATTATTCATAAACTTGAAGAAATAAATATGAAATCGATTATTACCTCTATTTTGTACTTATACGTATAAGGTTGTAGCACTCTAAAAAGCTGTTACTCAGCCCATGTTGTGAAAGGCTGCCAAGGCAAACTCATCTGTATACTTGAAATTTAGTTGTTCACCAGCACAATACACATTCCAATTCCACTTTAGTTATAAGAGAAAAAACACAGAAGATGTTTGCGTACCGATCACCAATAATCGCCGCACGAGCAAACCCCGCCTTCAAAATGATGATACCGATTCGTATCCCTCACCACAATCTCCCGCTCTGCAATCTCCGAAATAAACTTGATCGCCACGTGGCAATCCTCACACACGCGAAGATTCTTAGTAACCCTGATCGTCACCACCGGCTCGCTGTTGATAATCGCAAACACAATCGCCAACTTCTCACTGTGGACCCCCAACAGGTTCTCCTTCTCTTCCTCCTCCACATCGTGCAAAGCACCATCCGTTTTCGGAACATAACCCATCTCCTTCATTTTCCCCAACAAAATCTCCAGCTCCGAATAGATCTCATCCCCTTGCGGATGAGATCTATCGCCAGCAAGAAAAGTGTGGACTTTACTCCCGAGCTCAACATTGCTCACACCTGGTATTTTCTTGACGCCTCTTTCTTTCATCATCGAGCGGATCAAAGCCACCTCTCTCCATCTCCCAGATTTCGCGTAAATGTTCGACAACAGGACGTAATAACCGGATTGTTGAGGGGCCAATTCGAAAAGACGATCGGCAGCTATAACCCCAATATCCATTTTGTTATAAACATGGCACGCGCTTAGTAAAGCTCCCCAAACCCGATCATTCGGTTGCATCGGCATCTGCTTGATGTGATCATAGGCCTCATCGACCCGGCCCGCCCGTCCGAGCAGATCAACCATGCAAGTGAAGTGTTCTATTCTCGGAACTATTCTAAATTCCTCGTTCATCGACTTATAGTAGTTTCGCCCTTCTTCTAATAACCCCGCATGGCTGCAAGCTGAGAGAATCGAAACAAAAGCTATCGAGTCCGGGGCTATACCTGAGTATTTCATTTTGGAGAATAATTCGATGGCTTCTTGACCTTTCCCGCTTCTTCCGTATGCCGACATCAGTGAAGTCCACGAGATGACGTCCTTTGTCGGCATTTCGTCGAACACTTTCCGCGCATCCTGCAAACACCCGCACTTGGCGTACATATCGATTAAGGCGTTCTCAACCGACAAATTAGGACGAAGCTTTTCGGTCTCGATGTATTCGTGAATACGCTTTCCTAATGAAACGGCAGAGAGATCACCGCAAGCAGGAAGAACACTCGATACAGTGATTGAGTCAGGGCGGACCCCACGGGCTTCCATTTTCGAATAAAGTCCTACTGCCTCGCTGGACATGGAGTTATTCGCGTACGTGGCTATCATCACATTCCACGCCACCAATTCCTTTTTATTATCCATGTCTGAAAAGATTCTCTTCACGAACGATACGTTTTCTAAGCTCGTGTTCGTCACTGCGGGAGAGAGACTAGCCATGGTGCCCGGGTCGGGCTTCACGTTCGACGAAACCATCTCCTTGCACACCTCCAGGGCCTCCTCGAATCGAGAGCTCTGCGCGTAGCCCGCCACCATCGAATTCCAGGAGACGATGTCTCTTGTGGGCATTTCGTCGAACACCTGGCGCGCGTCGATCAGCCTCCCGCACTTCCCGTACATGGAGACGAGGCCGTTCCCGGTGAAGAGGGCCGAGTCGAGACCTTTCTTGGCGGCGGAAGAATGCATCTGTATCCCGAGAGAAAAGTCGGGCAGAGACGAGCAGGCTTTGAGAACGCAGGGCAGAGTGTAGTGGTCCGGTGGGATGCCGGCGGCGAGCGTGGTCTTGTACATGAGAATCGCTTCTCTGTAGAGATGGTTGGTGACGTAGCTCCGGATCATGACGTTGCAGATGACGTTGTTTCTCTCGGGAATTCCGTCGAACACCTTGCGGGTGCGGTCGGGCCGGCCGCGAGCGGCGTAAGCCCGCATCAGTTTGATGGCGAGGGAAATGTCGGAGCTTAGATTCGGGTCGGGTATGATTCGGGAATGGAGCTTCTCGAGGGTCTGGAGATCCGGGATCTTGTCCAGTGCCTGGACGAGGAGTGACTCGGTCAGAAGATGGCGGGAAAGCTTGGTCGGGTTTCTAACGGGCTTCATTAGTTGGTTTTTAGAAAGGCCGAAAAATCTACGATTAGCATCTCATCTCATTTCTATTTTATCCCTTTTTTAACTTTATTTATACATATAACTAGAATTAAAATAAATTCCCTTAGAGTTGAAATATTTTCTTTTATAAAGATTCTTCCCGAATCTTTATATTAGTCGACAAATCGAATAGATATGTTTAATGTGTTACTACAAGCGTTTTTATTTTGTATTGCATAAAAATATAATACCTCTGTTTCATATTAATGCTTTTACAAAATATAAAGAAAGTGATATTATTAGTCTCAGACCACGAGAGTCCGGGTAACTTTGAGACTGCATTATTAATCATACAAAATTTAGTAGAGTAAAATTTTGAAGTGTATTTAAGAAGACAGGCATACAATACGGTGCACGTTGATGACACCCATGCATTGAGAAGTCATGCCATTTACGTGATTCATTATTAATCATTCAATTTGTAACAATTGGATATATAATTAATTCATTAATTAAATAAAATAAAATAAAATTATATGCATGTCTTCTTCACTTCGCTCTGTGCAGTTAGGTGTAGCCGTTTACGCTGCCTACACGTGCACTTCCCACACTTCCCGCGCCATCCATCATTATTACACACTAAACCATATACGAGTACTACAATTAACAATTAACAATTAACAATTAACAATTAACAATTACTCGTAGTAGTAGTCTTTATTTCTATTCAAGTCTCTCCTTATTTTAGTTCGAAAATTAAAAACTAATGTATTTTAACGTGTATATTTGAGTTAAAATTGTATGCAGTGAGGTCAAAATTGTTTTAAGTGACGTAAAAAAGAAATTCATTCATTTTCAGTGACAACGAACCGGTTAACAATTCACAAAAACCAAAACATCTCTCTCCATATAGTATAACACTATCAAACATTTATTTCTCTGTCCCCAAAATAAATTTTAATTTCCTCCCAAAATCAAGATTTTGACACCCTCTTCTCCTCATCATTCATAAAACCAACCAACAAACAAATAAACAAACAAACCATTTTCTCATTTGTCTTGACCTCTGATCTCAATATTAAGGTTCCGAGTTTTTTTTCGTCTGACCCTTCAATTCTTGTGATCCCTGCATCTGAGGTATGTAGTGAGTATTTAATTTATGTTTTTTCAGCTCAGATTTTTATTGGGTTTCATTTGGAAATACCCAGAAATTGTTCACTACTATATTCAGTGTCGGTGTAAAAAAAATCAAAATTGTACGTTGGATTTGGGGTGTTGACTTTAGAATATTAAAGAAAAAGAAGACTTTTACGTTATGCTTATGTGTGTGTGATTTCAGTTTCATTTCTTGGAAATCCCACAGATTATTATCTAAGAAGAGATCAAGTTTATGTATATCTGAGCCCATACATATTCACTTCAGAGTGTTGAGCTTTCTAAAACATGGGCATCAAGTTTATCCTCACAGCAACCCTGCTGTTCTGCACTCTGTTCTTACTAGCCAAAACCGAGCCCGTCGAAGATAAACGGGCTCTGCTCGACTTCATCGACAACATCTACCACACTCGGAAAACTAACTGGGACGAAAAGACATCAGCTTGCGATACCTGGACCGGGATCACCTGCAATCACGACAGTTCAAGAATCGTGGCTGTTCGCTTGCCGGCCGTCGGATTCAGGGGGTTCATCCCCCCCAACACTGTCAGTCGTTTATCTGGGCTTCAGATCTTGAGCCTCAGGTCCAACCGTCTAAGCGGGCCCTTTCCTTCCGATCTCCTCAAGCTCCGGAATTTGATGGCCCTCTATCTCGAGGACAATAATTTTCAGGGCCCGTTGCCGGCGGACTTCTCCGGCTGGAAAAATATCTCGGTGTTGAATTTTTCTAACAATAACTTCAACGGGAGCATCCCGTCTTCGATTTCAAATCTGACGCTCTTAACCGTTTTGAGCCTCGCGAATAACTCGTTTTCCGGTGAGATTCCGGATCTCGATATCCCCAGCCTCCAAATATTGGATTTATCGAACAATAATCTCACGGGAGCTTTGCCGGAATCTCTCTCTAGATTCCCTACTTCGTATTTCTCCGGCAACAACATTTCGTCTGGAAATTCATCCCCTCCCGCCCGTCCGCCTACACTCCTCGCACCAATCAAACGATCGAGAATTAGCAAGTGCGCTATTCTTGCAATCGTGATCGGTACTTGTGTATTGGCATTCATCTCGATTGCTCTTCTTTTGATCATCACTAACCGAAAGAAGAAAGAATATCAGTCGACCAATGAGAAGAGAGAGAAAGTCGCGAAAAATAAGACTACAGTCTCTGAGAACCAGGACAAGAACACAAGGCTTGTGTTTTTCGAAGGTTATGGCCTTGCGTTCGACCTCGAAGATCTGTTGAGGGCATCAGCCGAGGTCCTCGGTAAAGGATCGTTTGGAACAGCCTATAAGGCGGCTTTGGAGGATGGGACCACAGTAGCTGTGAAGAGGCTGAGAGAGGTGATTGTCGGGAGGAGGGAATTCGAGCAGCAGATGGAGGTGGTCGGAAGCGTGAGGCACGAGAACGTGGCCCCACTGAGGGCTTACTACTATTCGAAAGACGAGAAGCTCATGGTGTACGATTACTACGATCTGGGGAGCGTTTACGCATTGCTGCATGGTATGTTTTCTCACTATGCTTCCATTCTACTGTATTATGACATTAGAAACTTAAGTGAAACTCATTCACATCACTTCTGCAGCTAAAAGGGGCGAGAAACGGGTCCCTCTAGACTGGGAGAGCCGGATAAACATAGCCATTGGGGCCGCCCGAGGGCTCGCCCACATCCACTCACAAACCGGGGGCAAACTCGTCCACGGCAACATAAAATCTTCCAACATATTCCTCAACTCCAAGCATCAAGTCTCCATCTCCGATCTCGGTCTTGCAACCCTAAGCAATCCAATCACGCCGCCTGCCATGAGATCTGTGGGCTACCGAGCCCCTGAAGTCATCGACACAAGAAAAGTCTCTCAGCCGTCTGACGTATACAGCTTTGGAGTTGTTCTTCTGGAGCTTCTGACTGGGAAGTCACCGATCAAGACTGGAAACGAGGAGGTTGTAAATTTGGTGAAATGGGTTCAATCGGTTGTGCGTGAGGAATGGACAGGGGAAGTGTTTGATGTGGAACTGTTGGGGTATCCAGATATAGAGGAAGAGATGGTGGCGTTTTTGCAGATAGGGATGGGGTGCGTGGCAAGGGTGGCGGGACAGAGGCTGAAAATCGGGGATGTGCTGAGAATGCTGGAGGAGATTAGAGGGATTAATACTGGGAATAATAGCCAATCTGGTGGGACAAGGTCACAGGGTTCGACTCCTACTTTAACTCCGTATGCGGGCGAGGTTGGATCATCTTCGGTTTCGTAATTAGATTATTGATTCTCAAGTTTTCGTTTTTTTTTTTATTTATTTTTTTCCCCCTATTATTCTTTTTTGTTTTTTAAATTTTAGTTTGTGCAATTATTCCACACAAGGTTAATGGTGAACATGTTTGTATTCTTGATTTTCTTTTCACAAGTTTGGTGTTTAGATGTGAGTGTGATGAATAAACGGGTTGTCTTTGGACGATTTCTTGTTTTCTCGGTTTTATTTCGTTTTGTTTCAATTTGAATGTACAGTTCTACTATTTCCTAATATCACTCAGAGATTTCAACAGTTCAAACATGTATTTTTCCAGTTTCCAAAAACTAGAGTAATGTCTGCATATGTATATAAACACATAAACATAACTACAGCAATTATACCCGAGTTTTAACTTATTTAACTAAAAAAGACCCAACCACAAACTTAAGGTATTTACTTGTTTCACAATTTACAAAAATAATTAGGCTGCAATTTTTAATACAAAACCCGCAAAGGTAAATACTTGAAATTCTCCCAAATTTAAATGAAGATAGATACTTGCGGAGTACGAAATTGACTAAAGAGAGGGAAATCAATAATCAAACAGGTTCATAAAAACAACGATGTAACTTTGTTTCAATTACCGGATACCGATTCATATACATTACACACAGGTTTTTCATTTCCAATTGTGTCGAAAGAAGAGAAAACAGACAACATAAAATACAGCCAAAGATACAGAAAACACCTTGATATCTTGACCAATGACCATTTGGGAGAGGTATAAACTGCTAAATTCATTTGTTCACAATTCTTGTTCTGACACAACCTACGATAGTGTAAAAAAAAATCAGAACACAAGAAGAATAAAGAATCAGAGTTAACTGTTGTTATATTCACAAACAAATGCTATGTATATTTTAAGCATAGGGCATAAAAGCAACCTTCTTCTTCGTCAAATTGAACTTCTTTCACAACTTCTGCAGCTGCATTGTACTCAAACCTACACATATTTAGAATCAAATGCAATTACAAAAGTACCCCCAAGGTTCAGCCTATTTACGGGGAAAAAACCAACAAATCTAGAAGGAACAAATATGAAGGTTGCATACGTAGTTTTGAATGACAAGTGGATAATTTAATATTTAATAAAGCCCAAAGACGAAGATCCACACCTATAAAAATGTAGCTTAAATAATGTCTTTCCAAGTTTCAGAATTACCTGTTAGATGAGGAAACCTCAAGTTCATAATCAGATGCATTTTTCGTAGCTTCTGCTAAGACGGCCACAATTTCTGTCTTTCTTGTACTGGCTATGAGTAAATCGTATTCTGTGGGGATAATGATGGCGAAGAAGTTGTCACTCAGTTCACTTAAACATAGTTTCTCAACAGCAGCTAGGGCTACCCTTCGTTTGAGTGCATCAGAATGCGGGTCCACAATGTAGATAGCGAAATCAGTAATCAGAAGCATTCGCTTTTTCATCTTCCCCGAACCGGTAAACTTCAAGACTTTATCCGCAAAAAGAACTTTTCTGTCGCCTATGCAATCAATACATAGCACTGTCAATTTCTTAAGGCGGTTTATTGACGTATATCAGTATATCCGATCATCTGCAACTACGACAAGTATATAAACATGTATACATCTATTTTGTTTCCCTGTATGCAATTATCAACACCATCGAAAATCGATAAGAAAAAACAAGGATCAAACTAAGAGAAACAACCAATTTGCAGAAGATTGAAGCTGGTATTCAGGGCTAACATGATATCACAAGCATTCAAGTTAATCAAGTAACCGAAATTTTCTGATTAAATATTTTTATAACCGGAAAAATCAAAATGCACAAATTCAGAACCTCAGCTAAAAAAAGCAAAATCGAATTTGTTGAGGAAAATTACAGACAAGACAACAGAAACAAACGCGAGCTCTGTTGACACTGAATCCCTCACAATAACACTGATCAGCGCAAAAGACACTGAACAATGAGTTTAAACACTGAACCACTGAACTGAACACTAAAAT
>JACOMQ010005589.1:0-16446 GCA_014843705.1 Euphrasia arctica | reverse complement strand
TGTTTTAATTTTTGAAGGACTCAATTGCAAATTCGATAACATTATAGGCTAATTGGTAATTCTGAAAAAGTATTTTCTGATTTTTTATTTATTTATATTCGATTTTATTTTAAAAATAAAGATAAATTGGAGGGAGGGGCATTTTTCTGAATTGTTCAATTGGGAGGGTTACCCCTCCCAAATCTCTCTTTAGAAAGTCCAAAGAAAGTTTTCACTGATTTTTTTCAGAGAGGGTCTATTATTTTTTGGTAATGCTATTTGGATCCCAAAAAACTTCTAAACACGCCAATCATACAATTAAAATCATACAATTAATTAATTAAAACCAGAAGCATATAGTCGAATTTTCAAGCGTAGGATGATCAAGAAAAATGAGCGTGTTCACGTCTATCAAGGGTCGAGAATCGTGTAAAAAATCTGATTTTTTCAATCTAAATTAATCGGTTCGATTTAATTAAAATAATTATTCGGTTTAGCTTCATTAATCTTATCTTTAACCGATTATATGAGTCATTAATTATTAGTAAAAGATACGTCCTTAAAAGAATCTGTTTTGTTTAACGCAATATAAAAATATCACCGATTCTTTATAATAATAAATTATTATATACTATAAATTAGCTCTTTAATTTAAGCTCGTGAATATCTTCCTATAACTAATTGTAATATTTTAATTTTATTTCTATAATTGCGGATTTTAATTGAATGAAAATCGGAAAAGAAATAGTATCCAAATTTGAAAATCATACAAACTCTAATCGCAACCTCGGCCTATAAAAAGATCATACATATTCACTCATTTTTTTCACTACCATTCATTTCATCATGCATTTTTTTTTTCAATTAATAGCTTAATAGCTTAATTATTACCTCTACGTTTTTTTTTTTTTTGCAGGGATTATTGTAAGTATTTTCTATTTTTTCTGATTCATGTTTCTTTTCATTCGATTTATAATTCCTTCATCTTCTATCGTTTGTTTTGTCAAGCGTTTGAATATTCTTGAGTAAATCAGTTTTCACACATGGTCAATTGTATGTTGCTCTTTATAGAGTTACCAACAAGGTCGGGTTGAAGCTTTTACTTTGCGATGAGAGTGGAAAGCCTACTACTAGAACATCAAATGTAGTGTATAAGGAGGTGTTCCAAATTTTGTAATTTTTGTACTATATAATTTAATAATAATACAAATTTTCAGTATGTTACTAATAAACATCCCTGTAAATAAATAATATATTTTATTGAATAAACATAACTGAAACATGTCATTCTTTTAAAATAACAAATACGAAGTAAGTTGCATCGCATGGGTCTTTTACTAAATTCGTACACTTTTAAAATAACAAATACGAAGTAAGCTTCCGTGCAATTAAACATGTCTTTTATACCCTCGTATGCACTCACCACCTAACCTTCTAAGTTATATAATATTCCCTCTATCCCTTAAAATAATACATATTTTTTTAGTTCATCTCTTAAAATAATGCACATTCCATAAATGGAATGTCTTTTCACATCTTTATCATCTCAATACACATTTATTTACTCTTATACCACTATTTTTTCAACTAACTACTTTATTATTTACACATCAATACTTATTATATTTCTACTTTATATTATAAAACACACAAAAAATCATTTTTTTTTTATAAGGAGGAGAGACGAGAAACTCCACCCCCACCCGATCGGAGGTCCCTCGATCGGGTAGGATTTAAATCGAGGGATGTGCCCGAGTAGCAGACACCTGTGCGAGAGAGCCAACAGGTCAAACCCCAGGACAAACCTTCATAATATTTCAATGAAAATTTGTCCCACCCGAGGTTCGAACCCTGCGTCGCCTGGGAATATCTCACCCACATCATCACAGGTTTTACCACTCGGCTATGCCCCTGGGGACAACAAAAAAAAATGATTTTTCTCAATACACGAGTAACTTTCTCTATGCACAATGTTAAGGGACGAGGGAGTATTAATTTCGTCCCAATTTTTTATAAACATTTTTTTTATGTCTCAACAAATTATGTACACTTTTATTTTTTGGTTGTCTCAAGTAATTATTCATAAGGTTAATCCTAAGAAAGTAAAACGCATAATGAGGATGTTGCGCATTAAAAGGTGAGCTGACTGAGCCGACCTATTAGGGTAGGGCTTCAGCCCCGCAACGGGTCTTTTTCTTTTCTTCTCGTTCGTTTTCTATTTTTTTTCTTTGTTTATGTTTTATTTTAATATTTATATAATTATGATTAAGTAGATAGCGCAAATAAAATTAACAAATATAAAATTAACAAATAAATACATTTTTTCTAGTTACATTAAAATATTTAGCACAACAAATGTTATAAAATCAAAAGAAATTGAGAGATAATAATAGATTAGCAAGAGAGAATATGAGAGGAGAGTAAAATTGTTATTTCATTTATATGGGGAGACTCATTTATATAGGATACAAAATTTCTTATTCACCAAAAAATGGTAAACTAGTCATTCACTAATTACAATATTTATAACACTCTCCCTTGAATGACTATTTACAATAATGTTGCTTCGTTAAAACCTTGTCAGGAAAACCTAGTGGGATAAAACCTCGACGAAAGAAAAAGAGTACAGCTTGCTCCCCTGATTATAATCACTGAAAATCTTTGACTTTTTGAAAGTAATTATTAGTGATCAATCAGTCTCATTAAAATTTGTAACTAATAAAACAATATAAGAAAAACTTAGTTATAAATTTTGGTATTTAGGACCCAACTTTCGAATTGTCGAGTTTCACATTCATTTGCATGTATTATTGTATATTTTCCGTCATTCTGGGAGATGCCTTTACCAGACATCTATATTGACTAGAGCATTCGCAATTGCTATAACCGGCCGTTAACTCTTCTGGAGTATATTAGATGCGTCTAGTGTTCAATATACATTTCTTGACAAATCAATAATAATGTGAACTTCAATTCACAGTCATATAGAAGATTATATTTTTCTTTTGAACTTCAGGTTCTCTCGAAAACAAACTCATATGGAACATTTTGATGTCCTCGTTAATTATTATCGAGTGATGTACATGCCTCGTTATAAAACATTGTAGAAAAAAATACTCGAGAAACAGAGTACATGACATTCACATTTATATTGTGGTGATTGTCTCGTTAAAAACCTTTAACTAAGAAAACCCTGTGAGAAAAACTTAGTAGAGGGAAAAAGAGTGCAATCAGTGGTCTTCGGGACTTTGTATTCAATATTTTTGTCCATAATGACATGTAATATGATACTATACATGTTCTGATTTTCATTTCCTTTCATTTCAGGAATCTTAAAATACATCATGGATTTTAATGTATGTATCTTTCTAATGACTTCTATGGTCAAATCATACATTCAATGCATATCTATATTTATCGTTGTTGCTGCCAGAAATATTAAGTAGCGGAACTTAATGTCATCCTTAAAAATATTTGATTAACATCGAGTTTCTACGAAAAACTCTTGAGCAACTAATCTCGCTTTTATATCTCACCACATCATTATTCGTTTTTCGTACGAATATCCACGTATATCCTTCTGGGATAATATTTTGAAGTGTGTACTATAGAGTTAAAATATATATTTTTTATTCAGCGAGTCATGCCCAGCCTCAATTGCTCGTTTCTTAGTGTTGCCGACACATTATTATTGATTTAAGTTCTGGATCCAGTTTTTCTAGAGTAACTCTTGAAGCAAATATGTCGTTGACGACTTTTTAATTTTCCATTTTGATGACAATTCAATGTATCAATCAAATCTTTAATCATTTTGAAAGTGCGTGGCAGGGGTATTTACGAAGAAAATACGCTGCCAAGCTTAAGGCAGGGTGATGCGCTACTTCAGTATGCCGCACCACGACGCCTTACAATTTAGTTTGTTCGTTTTTCGTGATTTAATTTATTTACGTATTTTAATATGTGTCTTAAAATATCAATTTAATATATATGTGATATATGTATAAGTTATGCAGCAGAAAGATTTATGTTAGGCAGTACGAACAAACTCACACACACAAACGAAACGAGAAATAAATAACACAAGGAATTAAATCTTTGTATGAGTATTTAAATTATACCCATACGAATGTGCCTTATGGAAAAAATATATTATTAAAGATCAGCGTCTTTACAAATAATAATCTCGGATTTACAAACGATTAAACTTAAGGCAATGCGAAGACATTTCTTCTCGTTTATCGGATCCGGAGATTCGTGAACAATCAAAACTGAAATAAAGCAAGTAAATCTATCCTATACTAAACATCATATCATCACGTAGTCGTTAATCACTCTCACAGATGAGATGACAATGGAACGAAGAACTTTCAATGAAAGTCTTGCTAATGAAATGGACTAGAGAATGATTTGTGTATAAATTGTGTTTTCGGGATAGATAAAAGTGTTAATGAATGAGCTGAGGACTTCTGGTACTTATAGGTGAAGTCTCTCAACCGAATTCCCTAGTAAAACTAGGTTTGAAGTGGTTGAGAGAAAGTAGCAACCGCCTTTGACCCAGCTCTAGTCCTTGCCGCACAGTGAGCTGTCCTACAGGCAGGGCGAACCTTCTTCAATTGATTGGAACGCTTTTCCTCTTGCCAATGCCTTCCATTTCTCTTTGTATTCAGGTTCTCTATGCATAATGTTCGTACTCGAGTCTTCTGCTCTTGTTCTTCATGCGGCATGCCGAAGGTCTTCGTCCTGCCGCATGGTCTTGCTAAAGTCTTGATTGTCCGAACACGCATGATTCAACTGGGACATCGTGTTAAAACTTTCCACACATATAAAGAGTGAAAAACAACAATATAAAAGTGTGAAGAAAGGAGAAAACATGTAAATATGTCTAAGGCATTGTTATGCTCAGTAACTCTGCCGCATTATACTCTGCCTAACCATATTTATACTAACAAACTCCCCCTTTTTATCTTTGTTCACAAAACATGAGGCAGAGTATAAAGACAACTCCCCCTCAATGAAAAATTTCTTACTTAGAGGTATATGAAGAAAATTTTAGTTTGATTTAACTTTAGGCAAGAGTAAGAACTCCCCCTTGGTTAATGCCTTCTATGTAAAACAAATAACTAAGCAACAAACAATCTTTGAAGATAAAACACACCAATTTTTTAAAAAAAATTAAAACTAGAATTTAAATTGTTCAAACCAAAACAACTAGAAATAAAAGCAACAAAAACTTAATTGTTCAACATCAAAAGAAACTAAATAAATAAGACTTGAAAATTTAAAATTCTGATTCTCTATCAAAGTCATCACCATAGTCCACCAACTTCTTTGCCTCTGCGGCAGCAACATCTTCAGCATCTTCATCACCTTGTTTCTCTTCCCCTTGCCCTTCCTGTTCTTGAGTCTGTCTTTCCTGCTCTTTACTCTGCCTCTGCGTAGCTCCTCCCCCCTTTTTGTGTAGAAAACCCATGATTGTCCAGGAAGTAGAAGATGGCATTTTCAATGCCGACAGCCATATGGGAAGTCATACTCTCGCAAAGTTGGTCCGCATAGTCCGGAGCAAACTTACGACCCTTGAGATAAATGTCAGGCAGACCCGAGGCAGAGGTGGCAGCACCAGTGGCTTCATCCTGCGGCATAACAGTGGCAGCAGGTTCTTTGGTCTCGAACATGTGGTACCCCTTCCACGGCAAGTCATTCGGCTCCTTGGGTGTAAATTTGATAATCGGGTAGCTACGTCCCACATTATCGGAGGCAATGGGTTGATAACCTTGATCCTAGACCATCTCCCAAATCAAAGAGGGAAAACAGAGGTTGTGGGCAGGGTTAAGGTTTTCAATTTGCTTAGCCATCTTGGAGAAAATAAGCTCTCCCAAATTGACTTGTTTACTCGCACTGAGGGAGTAAATGAGCTCGGCAGTGGCAGCATGGAAACGATGCGTGTTTGTGGTTGGACTCCAATTTGATTTTGCAATGGTAAACATGAAAGAGGAGAAGGCACTTATCTTGGGCACCAGAGGCGGATTGACTGAACCTAGGCCACCTAAGAGACGACGAGCGACGGCAGTGGGATGAGGCTTGAGTTGGAGAGGGTACTGGATCTCATATCAATCGAGAAAAACATTTATGGCCGTCGGAGAAAAGTTGTAGACCTTTTGGCGAACATAAACCTTGCCATATCCTCGAGACTTGGGATTTGCAAAGCATGGACGCAAATATGCGTAGAAATCCCTAACCATCTCGACACAAAATCCTCCCGCATACGAAACGGCTTTGCGGAGTTTCATTTTATCAAGGAATTGATCAAGCCGTTGATCAATGCAAGTCGTGAAATCCACGCGACGATCGGGGATGATTGGCTTTGCGTCATAGTATGGACCGAGGGTGGCACGGCGACGGGACCAATACCGCTCGGAGTATGCACCCAATTCCTCCATGTCGGAGTTGTCGTCCTCAGTGGGTGCATTCAAGAGAGCATCAGGAGCGGCCGAGAGCTTGCCCTTTTTCGCTGCCGAGGCAGACGGCATGATAGTGACCTCCGGGTTACTTTGAGAACTCGCCACCTTGGATCCACCACCTTTTTGCTTCTTCCCCCGAGTGGACTTGGAAGGAGAGGTATCCAAAACAATGGGGTTGGAGCGAGAGGTTGGAGGCAGGTTCTTTGACTTGAGTCGGGCTGCCTGAGTTGAGGGCCGAGTTGATTGACGAATGGGGATGCGGATTTTACAGTTGCCTTGCGCTTCTTACTGCCTTGACCCAATTCAATGGGCTCAGAATCGGTGGCAGAGTCATGCACCACTTCATGACCATCACCTTCAAAGTGCTCGGAGGCTATTGATGCGTCTGGTGATTCCTGGGGAAAAGGGGTGGTTGATCGAGCCTTCCGGTAGGGCGATGGACACTCAAAATCACAATATAATCCCCTCATCGATGAAGTGTCAGAATAGAAGGGAAAATCTTTGAGACCCATCGAGGAGGATTTAGGCGGCGGTGTGAGCTTCGGCAAGATGATTTGAAGAGGGACAGCGGCAGAGGGAGTGGCGGCAGTGGATGCGGCAGTCTAAGCGCTGTCAGGAGTGTTGAATGCATCAATAAAATCATTCGTGGTGAACGACCTTTGATTTTGAGCATCATACTCGAGGAAATTTGAGATGCCGGGTATTACCATCGGTTGACGAGGCGTCTAGGATGGCTCCGTTTCTTCGCCGGAAAAAACAGTAGCAGGGTTCTGGGGATTTGAGGCAGACTGAAGGTCATCGTTGGCAGGGTGAACGATCTGTGGATCTGCGGCACCCTTATTCCCAGTGACAGGGACAGTGGACTCCAGATCTGCGGCAGGCTGAACCTTGGGGATGGCAGACTCAGCGAGTTCCTGCAAAATTTCACCACCCATGGCCCCTTCTGGCGAGATTGCCATCGGGGACCCGTGAGGAGACGTACCTGCGGCCGGAGTTCACCTGGGTAGGTGGTGGCGTGACAGAAGTCGCCGGCGCGGTGGAGACAGCGAGAAATCGCTTTTCGGCCTCGGAGGCTTCCTGGAGAGTGACGTT
Source organism: Euphrasia arctica (assembly GCA_014843705.1). Taxonomy (NCBI): domain Eukaryota; kingdom Viridiplantae; phylum Streptophyta; class Magnoliopsida; order Lamiales; family Orobanchaceae; genus Euphrasia; species Euphrasia arctica. Next base: position 8,917 of record JACOMQ010005589.1, on the reverse strand, counting down.
CTCCGGCGTGGCGTCCGGTCGGGTCTCTTGGATGATCTTCATGAAAGCTGGATCGGCACAGAGTTCGGCAAGGATCTCGGAAGCCATGAATTCGAGATTTAAAAAAATTAGGGTTTTTGATTTCTTGGTGCCGAACCACAAAACCAATCGTGTTTTTAAAGGAGAGGAATTACAGTGATTTCAAAGTTAAACTCTTGAATCGGTTGTGATGTAGAGATTTAGTAGGAGAAGGAGTTTGAATTTTGAAAGAAAGATAAAATAAAAAAATGGAGAGATAAAAGGGATTAGTTGAAGTTGCGTGAGAATAAGAAGGGACTCTTTCAGCGTAATGATTGTATTTCAAGGACACAAAAAAAAATCTGCCCGTTATGCGGCAGGGTGGTGCCGCAGTGCATTGCCTTAAAAAAAATTTGATTATTATATTTTTTTTGTTTTTATATATTTTTTTTGGATATTCTGTTTTTTTTTCTAAAAAAAATAATAAAATTTTTGTTGGTGTGAAGTCTCCAAAAATAATGAATCAAAAGGAAAAATAAACCCTAGGGTAAAAATAATCCTAGGTGTGCTTCATGCTGCATAGGCAGGGCTTGTCTCTTGCGTAGGCATTGATAACAAAAAAATGAGTGTATGAAATACTTAAATCAAATTGTACATGGAATCTTAACCCTAGTTAGTCTAATTACATGTATATGGGTTCGCCCATGTTACCAATATGATGTTGGTATTTACACGCAATTTTTATAAAAAAAACTTAGGCAGAGCAAGCTGGCATGACATTGCGGCAGCACGAAGCTGAAATGCTTCTAGGGCATGATTCACATGCATAAAGATCTTCTTAGTATAATGAAGCGATCTGAGCTTAGTGGCTTAGTGAAGATGTCGGCTTTTTGGTTCTCCGTTGGTACGTGATCAAGCCTTAAGAGTCTTTTTTCCACTAGGTCACATATAAAGTGATGCCTAATGCTGATATGCTTGGTTCGCGAGTGTTGAACTGGGTTATGGCTGATGTTAATTGCACTTGTATTGTCACAGTAAAGGGTAAGAGTGTCACTATCCAAATGATAGTCATCGAGCATGTGTTTGAGCCAAATAAGCTGAGTACAACAACTCCCTGCGGCAACGTATTCCGATTCGGCAGTGGATAGAGAAATGCAGTTTTGCTTGCGGCTATGCCATGAAATGATGTTATTTCCTAGGAAACAACATCCTCCGCTGGTGCTCTTTCGATCGTCCAGGTCTCCAGACCAGTCGGCGTCGGAAAATCTAACCAAGTTGGTGTTGGTGTCTTTTGTGTACCAAATGCCTAGCTCGATGGATGAAGCCACATAGCGAATTATGCGTTTGACTGCCTTCAAGTGGTCTTCCTTTGCGTCAGCCTGAAATCTAGCACATAAACAAACATTATACATAATATCTGGTCGTGTTGCCGTTAGATAAAGTAAACTCCCTATCATGGAATGATAAAGCGTCTGATCTACTGCGGTTGAACCAGTATCTCGAGCAATTTTTTCCGTTGAGCCCATAGGTGTCTTCATGGGCTTAGCTTCGTCAAGATGGAATCTTTTCACAAGATTTCGAGCATATGTAGATTGAGAGATGAACGTTCCAGTAGGTAGTTGTTTGATGTGCAAACCTAAGAAATGGGTTAGTTCACCTACCATGCTCATTTCGAATTTCGATGCAATGGCTGTAGTAAATGATTTTAACATAATATCACATGTAGAACAAAATACAATATCATTTACATATACTTCGGCTATCAATATTTTGGAAGCATTAAATTTAATTAACAAGGTTTTGTCCGCAGTGCCTCGAGTAAAACCAAAGTTTAAGAGAAAATCGGTTAAACAACCATACCAAGCTATAGGAGCTTGTTTTAGGCCATATAGTGCCTTGTGTAGTTGATACACATGATCTGGAAACATAGGATCTTCAAAGCCTTTTGGTTGAGCAACGAAGGCCTCTTCTTCAAGTATGCCGTTTAGGAAGGCAGCCTTAACATCCATTTGATGCAGTGTGATGTTGAGGTAGCAAGCGATGGCAATTAGCAGTCGTATGGACTCCATGCGTGCTACTGGGGCAAATGTTTCATCAAAATCGATACCTTCGATTTGTGTAAACCCTTGTGCTACTAGTCTTGCCTTGTTGCGCACAATCTGCCCATGCTCATTTGACTTGTTCTTGAAGATCCATTTTGTCCCGATTACATTCTTGTTTTTGGGACGAGGAACGAGTTTCCAAACTTTGTTTCTTTCGAACTCGTTCATTTCCTCTTGCATTGCCATTATCCAAAATTCATCCGTTAATGCTTCTTTGACATTTTTGGGTTCTACCGTTGAGAGGTAAGAGACAATTCCTATCTCAATGCATGTAGCTGACATGCTCACATTCTTGGTCATGTTCTTGTAATCAATGTGCGGATGGTTCCTTGTGCGTTGCGGCAGGATTTGACTTGACGGGTGATTCCTTCGAACATGCCCTGGTGGATTTCGTCGTGGTTCTTCCAATGCCTCTTCTATATCTGATGAATCAGACTCTTGGGACATTGTATCTTTGTTGGAATGATCCGAGGATGCTCCAGAAGTTCGAGCATCGGCATTGGGAGCAGTAGGTGAGGCAGTCGGTTTCGCAATGCATTCTGTTGTTCCTGCTGCGGCAGGGTGTTCTAGTAATTCTTGGATCCCATCTTCTCGAGGTTTCTTGAGAATGCTTAGGTCATCAACTGCACATTTACTGATTCAATAATAGTTTTAGTTAGTGTAATAAAAATTCGATAGGCATGACTATTTCTAGAGTATCCAACAAATAATCATTTGAATGCCTTTGGTTCAAACTTTTTTCTAGCTACTCTATCATTCAATACATAGCATACAGAGTCAAACACATGAAAGTATTTCAAATTTGGTTTCTTTTTATTTAAAATTTCATAGGCCGTCTTTGATGTTCCTCGTCGTAGGCTGACACGATTTAGAATGTGGCATGCGGTATTGGTTGCTTCTCTTGAGGTTTTTTGAAATCAGCATGACTCGGGCCATCTCTTGTAATGTTCTGTTCTTTCGTTCTGCCACACCGTATTGCTGAGGTGTGATTGGGGCAGAGAACTCTTGGGCAATGCCTTGTGCATCACAAAACTTGACAAGTTGTTGATTCTCGAATTCGGTGCCATGATCACTCCTTATTCTTTTGACATTTGTCTCATGGTTAGTTTTGATCCACCTAATGAGTTTAGATACTTCACCAAACGTCTCGCTTTTGTCTTTTAGGAATCGTACCCATGTGTATCTTGAGTAATCATCGACGACAACCAGAACATAGCGATTCTTAGAGTGACTTTCTGTTTAAATTGGTCTCATTAGGTCCATGTGAAGGAGGTCAAAGAATTTTGATTGCTTTTGGTATAGGTCTGCCTCAGAATTAGCTAGTCCTGCGTCAGAGACAGTTCGTTCTGCGGCAGGGAGAGCTGGATGACTTGTCCGAGTCATTTTTCCTTGTTAGCACAGTCCACATACACTTTTCTCGAACTTAGAGAGTGCTGGAAGTCCACGGACGACATCGAGCTTGATAAGGCGCTCCAAATTTCTAAGACTCGTATGACCAAGTTTTTGATGCCATAGGTCTACTTCATTTTGTACTTTTGCGGAGAGGCAAGTTTCTCCAATGGAGTAACAATTGTTTGATGTAGATCTCTCCCCCTTAATGAGTGATTTTCCTTCATTGTCGAAAACTTCGCATGCTTGATGTGTGAATTTGACATGCATGCCGTCATCGCATAGTTGGCTTATGCTAATGAGGTTGGTGATAAGGCCTTCAACATGGAGAACTTGTTGTAGCTTAGGCAGGCCTTGCACATTTAAGGTGCCCCGCCAATAATTGAGCCGCTAGATCCTCCTCCAAAGGTGACTTTTCCTCCTTGAAACACTTTATAGTTGACGAGGTGATTACTATTTCCTGTCATGTGTCGTGAGCACCCATTATAAATGTACCATTTGTCATCCTTGGTGGCCTTGAGAGCGGTGAACACAACATTGCATTTTTTATTAATTTTTTCGATAGATGATGCGGCAGGATCAATAGCAGGGATGGCAGGAGAAGCAAAAACCTCTTTCTCGGCAATGGGTTCAATATTTGGAACCCAAATATGTGATACAACATTCTTAGACTTCTTTGCATAAGTCGCCTTTTCCTTAGTTACATATGGTTGAGGTCGAGTGTTTTTGACATTCTTGTTAGTATGCCGTGGTCCAACATTTGAGTGAAGGTGACGACCATTCTCCCAATCCTCTTCATGTCTCCAACAATAAGGTCGAATATGACCAGGAATCAAGCAGTAGTGGCAACCATATCGTCTCTTGAATTTGTTCTTTAATTTGGGCAGGGACTCCCTTGTCTTCGTTTTGCCTACTGCAGCTTGTTTTTGCCTCTGCCTACTACCTTTGCCGTGAGCAGTAATTTTCTTGCCTTCTCTTGTAGTGGATTCTTGTGAAGATGTGGGATTGAGAGTGTCTCGTGAATCATCATTTGATTCCTTCACAGAGGAGATTTCCGTTGAATTTTTTCTTGGGGGGAAAACGGCATCTATTGTCTTTTGATAATCGAGGCCTTGTCTTTCAACATTTGAAATACTCATCACGGCATCTAGTTTTGATGTGGCCGTGTTGAGTTTCTCAAAAGTATTGTTGGTGGCCTCGAGTTTGCCATTTGCTCGTTCAAGCTCGTTCTTTAGTTTTTCAACTTCCATGTATTTTATTGTGAGTTGAATATCGAGCTTCATCAAGCTAGCGTCCTTCAAGATCATTCTTTTCAACGAGCATTTATTCTATGGCCATGGCTTGCTTCTTTAGTTTATCTTCATACGAGGCTTTGTTGGAGGCAAGGACTCCCATCATTTTGCTTTGTCGTTGAAGCTCCATGCGTAGTTCATCAAATTGATCTTTGAGCTCAATAAATAGATCAATGGGAATTGTTTCATCATCAGATTCATCGCCTGAGATGGAGGCAGTGAGACACACGAGTCGTTCTGCCTTATCTGCGGCAGATGTAAAGAAGGCAACATGGCTATGGCCTGTGGCAGGAGTTGGATCATCATCTTCTGCATCCGAGAGAGAGATGCCATAACAACGAGCAGCCAGTGCAGTTTCGGAGAACTTATGGAATAGTTGTTCCAAATCTTCTTGTTCAATCATGGAGTTTAGGGCAATGCCTCGATCTTTTGATGGGCATTCCGAAGAGTAATGCCCAAGTATATGGCATGTATGACAAGTGATCTTCGACCAGTCCTTCAAGGAGTTGGAATTTGAATTCGAGCTTGACCCAGTGCTTGATTGACGGGCCACAAGTCTTCTATCTTGATTTGGTGTGGCCTTGGGTGGAAACTTCCTTCGGCGGGAATCGTATGGTTTCCTTAAGGATCGAACAAGTACGACATCCAATTTTTGTGAGAGTAATGTGTACTTGTCTCCTCCTTCTTCTTTCCCCAGTAGCTCATAAATTTCTTCTTCAGTCAAGTCATTTGTAGAGGAGTTGGTGGTGCTGCCTTGCAAGCTTCTGGAATCCCTGCCATCAGGTTCTGCCATCGTATAGGCAAGGTTTTTCTCGCTTTTTCTTTCACGTGACTGGCCATGGGATGCACGATCTTCCTCATTAAGCTCATGGTTCTTGAGAATTCCCATTAAGGTAATGTAGTCTTCAGAGACACCTGTGGGACCATCTTCAATTGCCATTACTTTTGATCGAAACTTCGAGTTCATCGATCTAAGTAGTTTGCTACAAACATCCTCATTACCTATGGGAGAGCCAAGATCAGCACATTCATTGACGATAGACATGACCTCGCCAAAGTACTGCCTTGCCGACTCATCCTCACGCATGCGTAAGTTCTCGAAGCGAGACATGAGCATACGGGTCTTGGTTTTGTTCACCGTGGTGTTTCCTTCATAGTGAAGTTCCAGTTGATCCCATACACTCTTGGCTGATGCACATTGTTTGACAATTTTGTACATATCACAATCGATAGACTCAAGGATGGCACACCTTGCCCTATCGTTGGCAGTAGCTGCGGCAACCTCATCGGTAGACCATTTTTCGGATTCTTTTTCAAGCATTTTCCCTTCCGGTAACTCCTCCAAATGAGGTTTACATCCTCTAAGGACTGAAAGCCAAGCATTGCGATCAATGAATTTTATCCTTGCCTCAATACGAGTCTTCCAAAACCCATAGTTGGTACCGTCAAGAACAACCGGTGTTTGTACGATATAGGATGGATCTGACATTGTGAGTGTGTAAATTCAGAGGGACCTTTAGCACTAAGTGAGTCTAGTGTCGTCTCTGATACCACTTGAAAGTGCGTGGCAGGGGTATTTACGAAGAAAATACGCTGCCAAGCTTAAGGCAGGGTGATGCGCTACTTTAGTATGCCGCACCACGACGCCTTACAATTTAGTTTGTTCGTTTTTTGTGATTTAATTTATTTACGTATTTTAATATGTGTCTTAAAATATCAGTTTAATATATATTTGATATATGTATAAGTTATGCAGCGGAAAGATTTATGTAAGGCAGTACGAACAAACTCACACACACAAACGAAACGAGAAATAAATAACACAAGGAATTAAATATTTGTATGGGTATTTAAATTATACCCATACGAATGTGCCTTATGGCAAAAATATATTATTAAAGATCAGCGTCTTTACAAATAATAATCTCGGATTTACAAACGATTAAACTTAAGGCAATGCGAAGACATTTCTTCTCGTTTATCGGATCCGGAGATTCGTGAACAATCAAAACTGAAATAAAGCAAGTAAATCTATCCTATACTAAACATCATATCATCACGTAGTCGTTAATCACTCTCACAGATGAGATGACAAAGGAACGAAGAACTTTCAATGAAAGCCTTGCTAATGAAATGGACTAGAAAATGATCTATGTATAAATTGTGTTTTCGGGATAGATAAAAGTGTTAATGAATGAGCTGAGGACTTCTGAGACTTATAGGTGAAGTCTCTCAACCGAATTCCCTAGTAAAACTAGGTTTGAAGTGGTTGAGAGAAAGTAGCAACTGCCTTTGACCCAGCTCTAGTCCTTGCCGCACAGTGAGCTGTCCTACAGGCAGGGCGAACCTTCTTCAATTTATTGGAACGCTTTGCCTCTTCCCAATGCCTTCCATTTCTCTTTGTATTCAGGTTCTCTATGCATAATGTTCGTACTCGAGTCCTCTGCTCTTGTTCGTCGTGCGGCATGCCGAAGGTCTTCGTCCTATCGCATGGTCTTGCTAAAGTCTTGATTGTCCGAACACGCATGATTCAACTTGGACATCATGTTAAAACATTCCACACATATAAAGAGTGAAAAACAACAATATAAAAGTGTGAAGAAAGGAGAAAACATGTAAATATGTCTAAGGGATTATTATGCTCAGTAACTCTGCCGCATTACTCTGCCTAACCATATTTACACTACACATTTCCCAAATATTTAATTTGGTTGTTCCGCAATCCCACGATTTTCTATTATCATGTGCACATGCTTTTTCAATGGGATTTCTATCTAACTCTCTTCAGGAGATTTTGAAGGTGCCTTAATTTCTTTGTTTTTCCGCGAATTTATTTTATATCTTGAGATCGATCTACTACGCTTCAGGCGTATATTAGAATCAACATTTGAGTTGATCTCTTTAGTATATGAACTCTTATAGTTCATTTTATCTTAAATATATGTGATTTTGTCACACCTTCATTAACATGTAAATGAGTTGCCAGATTACTTGCTGAATATTGCAAGTCACTTATTTTTATGAACTTCGGGTTCAATTGATTGGTGCGTGGAACTAGAATTAAAGATCATTTTCATTCAATGAAATTTCTCGGCATTTATAACTTTTATATTCTTATCTCCCCTAATGCCGGGAAATGATCTTCGTTAAAATATGCAAACCAGCGTAATTGCTATAAACCGATCTTCTGGATCGGGGGCTCGAGAGATTTAATATACCTTATTTTATACTATGTCAGTTAATAAAAATACGCTTTATTTGTGATATGAATATATGTTTCATATGTCAAATTAATTCGCAGATGGGAAATATTTGTTTAAAATCCATGCAATTAATAATAATCATGATACACATCATTTTCATTTTTAAGTACATTTGTAGTACTGTGGGGATAATTAGTACTGTGGCCCGGGCTTGGATCAAAAATATAGTTTTCGGGCCGGTCCCTACTTGGGTCGGTCCAAAAAAAAAAGTGGGCTCAGCTCGTTTTATGATTTTTCGGGGTTTTCTGGTCGGGTTTTTGGTTTATTAGGCCCAAACGTCCACCCCTTACAGTATCTTTACCAATTATCCTTTGGGGATCAAAATATTAGGTACTAATCAAAATATTTGTGTCATTCAAACTTTATTGATACCAAAATAAATCTCAATATATAATTTTTTCTCAAATTACATTTAATTGGAATCGACTTTTTCGATATTCCATGTGTACTCATATAATAAGATACATTTGTTTTCGATTTTCAAAAAATATCATTCAGGAATAATTCATATAATCATTGTTTCAACGAGAACAATCGAATTTGGCATTTCACGTAAATATTGATTCTAAATCAATATAATTAACAAGCATTGTACATCATCTACGAGTCCTTGTGTGACCCTGTAGGTATGATTTATCGATCAATATTATATTGTTCCCAACAATTAATATAATCGAATAATCATTTAACATCCATAGACGACCTTATGACTTTATCGATTGCACACGTAGGATCGAAGGACATATACCAACAATCTCCCACTTGGCCTTCAGAGCCAGTGTGCTGCCAACTTCCTGTTGTCACTTTATGTCTAAGTTTGAACTTGAGGCAAGACTCGAGTCATCCTCAATCGGTTCAAACCTTTCTTGGACTT
>JACOMQ010005588.1:0-16446 GCA_014843705.1 Euphrasia arctica | reverse complement strand
TCGATTATCGCCGGCAATCCTAATCGATGAATCTCAACGATCCGCTCAATACACTAAGTGTACAAGTGTGATAAAATAATTAAGATAAATTATTTTCTCTCTCACACAACGACTATACCGATGGATTAGTTCGTATCCATCTAGGTCGTGAGCAACTGTTCGATTAAATACGAGTAACCGATAGTATGATCTTCTGTGTGCCCATGCAACACCATACTAACTACAACGTATAAAATCCAGAACTATGGTTTGCATATATTTAATTAATAAATAATTAAAAGCAAAACAATTGTTCGTTAATTTAATAGATTAAATGCAATGACGGGGAGTTTACCGTTACTTAAATCTAGACATTAAGTACACAACTCCAACAGTAGCGACTTCGGATGTCGACTGGGATCGTTCGGATGTTCGAGCGATCGAACGAACGCTTCCCGGGTAGTCGATTTCCAACAGTTGCCCAGCATCGAAAGGACCCCGATGAGTTGTGACCACCCGTTGGGGTGGATCTGATGCGGGGCCACTTCCCAAAACCGGAGAGCGGCACTGACGTTGGGGTGTAAAGGGAACCGGAGTCCAAATTCTAGAGCCTCCGTCCCGATCGCCACCATCCCGGGAGGCGGGCAACAAGCAGACTCCCCAGTACGAGGGAGGTAGATGTGGACATCAATCGGGATCCTCCACTCTTCTCGTTTGCCCTGTAACATGGCAGAAGTGACTATACTCGCCCGGCCGTGGGCCCCCCATGCGGGGGTACTACAGGCGCGCGGCGATCGGGCAGGAGGCCGTGACGGCACGCCGGGATAGGGATTCTCACGGAAGTAGGAATCCCAAAGAAACACTGCAGGCGGAGGGTATTCCTCGTCCATCAGCGCATCGAACTGTTGGAAAAGCATATTCATGTCCGGCTCCGTGTCCGGCGATGACCCGCCTCGATTTTCTTCTCCCGGCGCGTCCTCAGATGAGGAATCCGACAACATGATTTCCTTCCCCCGGGACGACGACATCAGGAGAACCTGTGAAAAAGGAAATAAGAAAAGGGTGATGAAGGACTACCTTAAGCAAACTCTCAGAGTTTCTGAATCTGGAGTCCGGCGATTTCTAGGGTTCGAGGCAAGTTTGCAGGTGCAAAAAGAGAAACCGCTGCGTGATTGGGGGGTTTTTATAGAGGGAGACTGCACCAAAGAGGGGACAATCAGGAACGGTTATTGATAAAAGCACTCAAGTACTCTCGAAGCCCAACACGCATAAAGGGGCCCAAGCGAATATGAACCGTCCACAGAGCACGAAGGGCCGTGTACCGGGACACGGGACAAATCCCAAAGAACTGCGATCCGGGACCCGTGTCACGGGGCAAGTACGTATACCGGGTGATTTGTGTTTTTTGAAGTGTGGCACCTCGCCAACCACGCAATACCGCGTCCCAGGATAACACAATACCGGGTCACGGGCCGCGGGCCACGGTCTTGCATAGTCCAGCGGCCCGCCATCCCAATGTTCCCGCGCGCCGCTTTCCCGGCGGCGGCGGAAGAAGAAGAAGGCCGGACAAAAGGTCGTGGCGTCTAATGCCGCAGGCACGATTAACACAAGCAAAAAGAAATCAAGAACAGGGGATTTTCACTAACAAAGCTCCTTGAGGGGGAGAACCCTTTACATCAAGGGGAAAAACCCGTAATCACAAAGGAGAAGTCAGATATTTCCTACAAAGACTACACAAAAACCGGCGCACCCGCCGTCCTAAAAGTGCCCTAGCGAGGTCTGGTCTGAGCGACGCCGTGTTCGTCGGTCACGCGAATCCGAGAGACCCCGTCCGGCGACCAGTTGATCCAAACGCGCCACCCTCTCCGAGCACCCAGGTGGCGGTAGAAGGAACGCCAGCCTTTCCCTCTTACCCGGAGCCGGTCTCGGAGCCGGGTTATCTTCATGGGCCAATTCTGACCCAGGGCATCTTGAACCGAGACCCTGCGGTCCTCCACACCGGCAAAAGGCGCGGAGAGAGGTGGCGGTAAGGGCAGGCCCATGCGCCGCCAAAACGCCGGCCGAGTGCGTGAATGCCAAAACTGGGTGGCCTCCACCGTGCGATCGATGGAGAGATGGCTGTCTCCGGCGTCCGGATCGGAGTCTGAAGAAACCTCGACCGCCTCCGGCGGGGCTCGCACGGGCTCGGCCTCAGGCTCTGCATCCGAATCGGAGGAGACGTAGATGATCTCCGGCGCGTTAAAATCATTACTGCCGACGGAAGAACTCACCATGATTTCTGCCTCTGTGTAAGCGGAACAAGAATTGTTGGAAGTCCGGGGAAGAAGACGAGGGCGATAGTATCTTTTAAAGATCCCCAGGAGACGTGACGTGCATAAAGCGTCATCATTACCCTGGGGAATCAGTGTGGCTTTTCGACTCCCAAGGAACCCGAACAGTTCCGCGCGGTAAAAATCCGTGACCCGGGCTCGTAACCCGGGTCCGCAATCCGGCATGCAAATAAGTTATTTTTCCTTTTTTCTCTTTTCCTCATTCAATTATTATTTATTTAGAAAAGCAAAGTCGCTACAGGTACGATTTAGAAGAGCGGGGCTGCGACCATATTATTACTTGAACAAAAAAGAGAAGGAGCAAGCCGGCCAAATCGTCTTAAAGGGGCCACTGGGCCGCAACGGGCACCGGGACCATGGAGCCGTCGTCACGGAAGACGGCTATATTGACGTCCTCCACCGCCGACCAGCGCAGTTCCACTCTCCATCCTTCCTGCAGTTGCATGTGCTTGGCGAAGACGGCCCATCCGATACCCCCGATCCCCAAGCGATTCCCACCGGGAATCAAGTCAAAGACCCACAGGCAGCAAGATGAATCAGTGACCGCGAGCAAAGCGGGCCACACGTGCCCATACATTTGCGAAAAAGGAGACGGCATCAGAAGCACCTCGCGATGATATTGAGGGTGAAACTTCCGGGACACGGTGAAGCGCTTAACCCCAGACTCCAGAGTAGCCACCAGTGATTCTTCTCCGGGCTCACGTTCCCGGGGATGAGTGATGGGCCCCACGCCGGAGTTAGCAGTACTCGGAGGAAGGCTCGACATGATTTATTTTTCTGGGGATAGAAAGAACCAAAAGCGCAGCGGCCTTATGAAGACCCCGGATTGCGAAAACCAAGGCCACCGTCTAGGCACGATTCCCGGGTGCATTAAATGGTTTTTCAGTGTCACAGTAGCGGGTCAGAAACACTCAGGCGATCACGATTGCACGGGGCGGGCGGCGAAGTGCAGAAAAGGGCCACCTACCAACCCCCACAATTAAAGCTAGACAGTCGCCAGGGGACAGCCAACCGAAAATCCCCAACGGGCGGAGACATCACCGAAAGAAGGACCTCCGGCGATCTCTCCGGGGGCCAATGTTGGGGGAGTAAAAACCAGATACGAAAACGTGTCTCCAAGATGGGACACATGGGCAAGGGCCCACCCGGGGCTGACCATGCGAAGAGAAGCGCGGGACCCGAGCACAGCTCGCGGCTCGGATCATGCAGCACGCGGGCAAGGACCTTCCCCGAGCCTGCCAGGCAGGGAGACGACGATGGGGACGCGTCGCGTCTCGGGTCACGGGTCACGGATCAATCAAGACGAGTCTCGAAAGAATATAATGCGAGATATACGCACGTCCCGGGGCTCGGATCACGATGTCATCATGCGAGCCATGCAAAGATATGATGCGAGGTACATACTCGTCTCGGGGCCCGGATCACAATGTCGTCAGACAAGCCATACAGGGGTTTCGGACCCGGGTCACGCTCTTGGTCCGCTACGCGAGCCCATCATGCGTTCCGTGCGAAGAGACGACGAAGACTCAAGATCCAGCCCGTGGCCCAAGTCACGCAATCATTGTCTGGGGGAGGGCTCATCCCAGGAAGAACGGAGACATCGCCCATGTGAGCCCACATGATTCGCCTACACTCCGGACCACGGGCCCCGGGTCGTTACTAGCTTCATTTAATGCTCTAGACGTAGTACGTGGTCTGATTGTAATCATTCCATAATTCCCTATAAATAGGGGGCTTATCCCTTCAGATTAAAGGCGACACTAATTAGTGAATATACTTGATATTAAAAGAGTGGATAATAGAAATCCTTCAGAAGAAGCTTCAAAGCTCAACACCTCTGTTCTTTCCCAGATCTAGTCCAACCCCTACCCCAGAATATAAATTTACATGTATTAGTATCGTTTCAAACCCTCTATACACAACCCAGCCCCGTATAATACTACCCGACTAAAACGTGCTAAAACATATTATACATGAATTAACATACAACTGTAACACACAACTGCTAGTGCGTAAACAAATAATGACCGTCTCAAAAGAATCCTCACTTTTGATAAAGATTGTCCTTGACTCATCGAATACGATATCATAATAGGGAATTGTCGACGTTGAAAGCGAAATGACAATCTTAAATCAAAATGAGTAAAGATCCGTTCTTTTGGACTTATTCTCAGTTTCAATTTTGTGAAAATTATAAAAGTTAAATGATTGTATACTAATAGAATTAAATTATTGAATAATTATTTTATTTTTAAATTAACTATCTCATTTTAAATATACAATAATACAATAATTATTTATAATTATATAATTAAATATAATTATAAAAAATTAATTTCGGAATCATTACAATATTTTAATTTATAAATTACATTGTTTTAATTATCAATAAATAGGATACAATATATTGATAAAAAAAATGCATTAGTAACATTCGACAAACACATGAATCATTAAAAAATATTAACATTAAACAATATATAAATTCAAAAATAACAAAAAAAAAAAGTAAAAAATTTAAAAATAATCTTTAATCTTGTAAGGGTCTGGTGTAGTGACCAACATGAAGTTGGATGTAAATTTGAATAATGAGTAGTTGGAATTCGAACGGTTGCACAATTGCAAAAGAGTGACCACAAAAAAAATATATTCATAAATAAAGACATTGGCTCAATTGCAAAATTGTTAGAGAAAATATAGACCGGAAGCAAAACAAAAATATAATATAAACTTGGCTAAATAATAAAAAATAAAAGAAAAAAAACTTAAAATTATATATTAAAATAATAAAAATCGTCAGTTTTACTTGAAAAAAAAACAAATCAAAATACATATTAATATAAAATGGGTGAATTTTGAAAAATGGTAAAGTTAAATAATTGGTTATAATTACATGAATTTATTTTTCTTAATTATATATTTAAGTAACATTTTAAAATTTTCATTTTTTTATTTAAACATAGTATTTAAACATAGGTGGTGGTTCAAAAATACCATTTTCGTTAGTGCTATATGTTTAATTTGATTAATTGATGCGGTTGGAATTTCACCACATGTTGTATTGTATATACAATTACTTTGTTGTATTGTATATACAATTACTCTTTTCTATATAATAAAGTTTTAAAAAAAACCTCAAAAATATAATAGTAATTATTTTACTGATCTTTTTAATAATTCTATAATTAATAATACTACAAAAAAAAAAACTATACTTCATATAAAATACGACATGAAATAAAATAAATTGTATATAAAAATATTAACAACATATCTAATTACAACAAATTTATAAAAACTTAAAAATGACATGCAAAAAAAAACATAAAAAATACCGATAAAAAATAGACGGAAGAATCTGATATATAGCAAGTGAAAAATATAAACAAACAATTTGATTAGCGGGCTTATTGATACTGAAAAAAATTACTTAACTAAGTAAAAAAAACAATAGAAATATACACAGTACATAAAATAATGTACCAGTGGACCTAGACATTGCAAAGAAACCAAACACACAATGTATGTTTGTTGCACTGGATCACCTCCCCTCCGGTTGTTTCAATTATTGCAAATTCATCTTCTTTGTTTGGCTAAACGGTAACAACAAAACCTATTGAGCCACACCGCATACAGACAAAATTAATGAAACAAAAATATAAACTCTATCTACCTTATGGTGGCAGGAGAGGGGTACCGATTCTTTGCCACTATTATATGCGAAGAACAAACTACCACTACAACCGCAGTCGATCCAACATTTTCCGAAGCAATAGGCTCGGACGTTGATTTCCCTCCAATTTCACCATCGACTTTGATGAAGCATTTCATGAAGGCCCTTCTCCATTGCTCTTCAAAATTAATGCTATAGTCGTTCATGATACGTTCGAGCTCCTGAGATATTAACGTACCATATCCTTGTTATTTGAAGATTTTGAAGACCATTTATAAAATACTTAGCATACAAACAGCTTATGGGAAGGCTGCCATTGTTGTGGTCAATTCAAGCTGAGTGTTATTCAGTGATGCGGACCGAGGATCGTCTAAGAGGCAAGATGTTCGTTTTCCGGCTGGAACGAGGAAGAAAACGCCGGAACGGAGGTCAGACGTGAGCCGAGGACGCGCCGCGGAGTTCAGCCGTGGAGATTGGCCTATTGTCGGCCGACACCAATATACACTACAAGAATGTAATGTCGGCCGACATCTTCAGAAAAGGCGTGGGACTTACAGCAGGATGAAACCGCGCCGCGCCCGAAGGATGATCCCGCGGACGAAGGTCCAATGTCGGCCGACATCCTTCTTAGAGTAAATCAATGTCGGCCGACATTGAGTCAGAAATTGTGATTTTTCAGCGTCGCGACTTTGGCGTGTGCCTATTTAAAGGCCCTGAACCCTATTATTGAAAGACAACTTTGATATTGAATAATTATTATTTTCGTGAGATTTATTTTCTCTCTTGGTTTTGTCGAATTCTTCCGGGTTCTACCAAAAGAATTCAACCGGCGAATCAGCGAAGCAGTCACCCTTCGTTTGTGTGTCAACATTGTCTCCGAATTATTGGTTCAACGTCTCGTTGGGGTTTAGGGCTTTCGAACCTAAATCATTTCGTGGGTTAGGATCAAGGGTTTTGGGATTTCCACCAGGTATCCTTTTTCGATTATTCCGTATCTTTTCTATTCCGATCGAGGATCGAGGTACGTATCATTCAGGCCAGGATTCCACAAAATATTTTAGGTTAGTTTTATAATCAAGACCAAAAGAACATGCAAACAATATATTATAGGTCACATGCCACATAAAAAATAAAAATAAAAATAAAAAATAAGATAGATGGGAAAGAGAAAAACTTGCTTTTAACGTAACATATCATTTAGTCCATCATCAACTATTATCCGTATATGAGGTGCCTTACCGGAAAAACCTTCCTTTATCGTAGCAAGAAACGAAGTCTTCACCAACACATGGCCTTGTGGTCAATTGATATCCCGACTGTTTTGCTACGCTTGCCAAGCACGGCCCCCGGTCACTATTACTTTTCTGTGGAGATGGTAAGAAGCTGTTATACACTTGAAACGTAAATACATAAAAGACAGACTCAAGTTACTTACCTTCTTGATATGAATTATCTCAAAGTTGTGATGCTAGAAGATAAGATATGTCGAGGGAGCTATCATCAGCCTTCGGCTTTAAGATACGCAGTAATGCTTTTTCTATACAGACTGGGGAAAAGGAGTTTTCGACAAAAAACTTGAGAATCTTAATCCTGGCGAAGAATTGTCATCGGTACCTCCTTGACCATCAAACACCTACATCATATAGTGAAAATAAATAAATGGTTAATGATCATTGTTGATTTTTTGTTGAACAGACAATCAAAAAAACTTATCCCGAATTAAAGACGAATAGATACAATCAACTAAAGGGTTTGAGTACACATTTGCAAGATTTACAACTTACGCACTTCGTAGAAAGCTCCGGGTAAAGGGAAACCTGCAATTATATCACCTAAATGCAGAGGCAGATCATCGATGCAGATATGCTCGTCCTCCATGTTCATCGTAGTCTCTTTCTCAGCGCAACTTCCAGATCGAAACACCGGTACATAATTTGTTATTATGTATAGCAGCAAAGATTTGGTTCCATGGCAAGAATCCTTGAAAACAAAAATAACAATACATTAATCGATTTGTAATCACACCGATCCGATGCAGACGCCGAGTGAGAGACACAAGAATTATGCACAATTAATACATACCACAAACTGTGTAAAAAACAAAAATTGAAATTGGAATTAAAAAGTCAGAACATGTAAATCGACAATAATGGGAATTAAGGCTTCAATTTACAGTAAATGGGAACAAAGCTCACCTTTGTACTAAGGCTTCAATTTACAGTAAATGGGAACAAAGCTCACCTTTACTTTATACCAAATAAGGGAAAGTATGAAGTAGTGTTATTAAAAATAAATTAGTCAATTTACATTAATTTATTCACACGAGCATTTCAGCAAACACATTGCATTCATAATTCAACCTTCAACAAAGCTTCAAACGTACTAATCTGTCAGCATCAAAGGTGGGAAATTTGGAGCATGTAAAGCTTCAAATTGTCTGCCGATTTTTATAGACTTCGAACAAACGTTAATCGACACGGGCCTAATTCGTGAAGAGATCGATTAGAAGATATTCAACATGAGCGAGAATAACAAAAAAAATAATCGATGTTGTTCGTTTGATTCAAAAAATGAATAAAAAAAATCGAAACCACGTGAATTTTGATAGAGCAGCAAAGAGAAGGGGAAAAAATATACCTTGGGCAAAATCCTAATTCGTGAAGAGCTCGATTAGAAGATATTCAGAATGAGCGAGAATAACAAAAACAATAACCGACATTGAATCGATTACCACTGTACCATAAAGCTTGAAACCATTTTGTATCTTCTTTTCCCTGAGGAAGATACCTACAAAAGTAAATTACAGCGAATGAGTTATAAAAACTTAAAAAAGTTCTATAACATGCAATATGACTCCAACCATAGAATTAAGCTGAAAGGGGCAGACGCCTTACCCATCGGATTCGTTCTCTCAATTCATCATCAGAGATCTTAGTCCTTGCATAACCAATATGTGAACCTCATTTGAATTCAAAAACCCCTTAATATAGCACCAAAAAAAAAGGAAATGGTGTGGATATGAGTTGGCTTCAAAAGACACGACACTTCAAGATAATTTCCACCAAAAAAAGGACCAACACAATATTTTGAAGTGCAAAATCTTCAAGCAACATAAGGAAACACACAATGACAACTGAATAAATTCATATCATATCAAAATACAAATGATATTCACTGAAAGCACGGTCAAAATTCAATTAACCTGCCGGTAAAGGTTAAAAAGTGCAGGAAAAGTCTTCTTCTTTGCAAGATCACCGGAAGCACCGAGAACAATGATAGAGAGGGTCTCATTCTTACCATACGGTCTCTTTTCACAATGCCATTCGCCCAAAGCCGCCATGTTCCAAATTCACGATTCAACTGTGAAATCCTCATAATCATCAGCTTCAACTAAAAATATAATCCAACACAAATAGAAAAAAAAAACGTATATACATATCTAATTTAACTGAACCAATGTTCAAAGTCTATAACACTTGTTATGAAAACGAACAAATCGGAAACAACAATTGAGTATCAAGTCAATCCAAATTCAATTCTCACACGAAAAAAACACTGTGTATCAAAATCTAAGCAGTAGATCCGTATTATAATCCGCGTCAACAAAAATTTCAATTTGCACAAAAAAAAACTGCAAATAACTTAATAAATAAGGGTGATTCACAGAAAAAAACAGTGATTGATCCTAGAAACAAAAGGCAGATCCGAGCAAACACTGTAAATCGGAGAAATTGAACACGGATTGAGATGATCGAAATTGAATCGTTTGATTCAAAAACTGAACAAAAAAAATCGAAACCACATGAATTTTGATAGAGCAGTGAAGAGAAGGGAAAAAAATATACCTTGAGCAAAACTCTAATTCGTGAAGAGCTTGATTCGAAGATATTCCGAATGAGCGAGAATAAGGATAAAAAATCTGTAAAAACGAATATCAAGTCCGAATACAGGGGTTCTTAATAAGGGTGATTTTATTTACGCCACCTTACTAAATACACCTCGTAATATTATATTTATTTTATTATATTTACTTTATGCACCCCTTTAATTTACCTATAATGTCCTTATTAAAAAAATAAACATACACCCCTCAATCTCCCACAAATTACGCATGTTAACATTAATAAAATTGTATTACATTAATTATAAGATTATAATTATAATATTAAGTAATAGAAAATTCAACGTTTTGTATTTCAATATTAAATTTATATTCTCCTATCCACTGAAACTTCAAAATAATTAGATTCATACTTCAAAATAATTAGATTCACATTCTCCTATCCACTGGAACTTTAAAATAACAACTACAGTATGTAGCTCTTTTGATATCTATGAGTTTTTTTTTTTTATAACTATACCTCAGTTTAGGCTTCCCGAAACGATTAGAAGAACAGTAGAAAAGGGAGACGAGAAGCAAAGCGAATAGTCGATACAATTTGTACCGGGAGAGTGATGTCGACAGCGGGGTCCAGTTCGACGAGCTTGCATGACACGTCAGTGCAGCCGGGGTGGTACACCGTGGGGATGGAGGCTGTTAGGCCTTGCAACGGGGTTATGTATTTGCACGGGCTTCCTTCGTAGTTGGCTAACATGGTGTGTGTGACAGTTGGCGTTTGGCCCGATCACGGTCAACGACTTGATCTTGTTTGATAGAGGCAACGAGGCTTAATGTTTGTTGTTCTTCAACAGAACGATGCCTTGCTGTGCGACTTCGCGCGCGAGCTCTTGGCTCGCGGGGGTACATACGTCTTTTGGGACGGGGCTCCTGTAGGGCTGTTTGGTGGGGTCGCCGTCGAAGAAGCCCAGCCTCATCATGGTGGCGAAGTTGTTGGAGACGGCCCGGCTGATTGCGGTCGACTGCCCCTGGGCGAACTTGGTGAGGAAATCCCCGCAAACAACATTACAAACAACAATAAAATAAATAAAATTTTCGCAAAATCAATTTGAAGACACAATATACTTAACAATAGGTTTTCTAAAAAAAGTGAATGGAACTTAAGACGATAATTTCTTTCATAGAAGAAGCAAAAAAAAACTTGCGCCTAAGATTAAACAAAAAATCAAAGAAAAATAATGGTGGACATATAATTTAAAGAGGAACGGAAGTGGTGTATTAGATACTATTAAATATTTATTTAGGTTAATAAGGTTATATTAGACTTTTAAATAAATAATATAATTGTAAATAAATAAAATTGGTGTACTTATACATTTTTGGGGTGTAAATAAAATCACCCTTTTAATAAAAAAAAAAAAAAGATTGATTAGATATAGAGAGAGTATTGTTCTCTTAAACTAACCAAATCCTTTAAGTAATTATCTGCTTTCCGAGCAATTATGAGCAGAACAAAGTATTGAATCTGGAGAAGGTGAAGGAAGGGAGAAGAAGAAGAGACCAAAAAATTGAGGATAAAAAAGAAGAGAAGACGAATAATCAATAAGAGCTGTTTAATTGGAAAAGTTGACCGAAATTAATATTTCAATTACTCATATTGATTTCATTAAGATTTAATGATAAAATATAAATTGACGTGCCAAAATTGAGAGTTTTAATTGGACAATAGATTTAATTGGACAATAGAATTTAAAATTGAAGTAGAGAAGTTTCTCAATATGTGAAATTGAGCATTTTGATTGGTTAATAAATTTTAATTTTATCTAGTTGGCAAAATTGAAGCTTTTTATTGGTTTGCTGCTTGATTGAGCATTCTGATTGGTTAATAGATTTTAATTTTATCTAAGTGGCAAAATTGAGGCTTTTTATTGGTTTGCTGCTTGATTGATAAAGGTTCGGGACTTGTATATTTATAGATTGAAAGATTTATTTAAGTTTTGTGAATAATAAGTAAAAGAACACAAAATGTTAACATTCATAGTAAAAGGATAATATGTAAGAAATATGTAAATTTTTAATTTTTAAATTAAAAAATTTATTTAGATTTTGTGAATAATATGTCAAAGAACACAAAAAGAGTAGTTTCACAAGTCTTTACTTTTTACAATTACTCAAAATATTAGTATTTAAAAAATAATAAAACAATTATAATTTACCCTTTAAGAAAATCTATTCAATTCATGTTAGATTCATTCAGTTCAACAAGTTTCACTAAAAAATAACATAGCCTCCTTAGCCTTAGTCTATTTTTCAACTTCTGACAAAAACTAAAAGTCACCATTTACTATTTCTAAAAATTCTGAAAAAAAACTTATTTTAGCTAATTACAAACGACTCCAATAGCATTTTAGAATAAGATCCACCAACAAAAAAAACTTGGTGACAAAGATCCCAATACACCCATAATGTGCAACTTGTAAATATTGGGATTAAGTTACACAAAACAAACAAGTAGACCATATACCATATGAATACGCTGAAGCTCAGACAAGAAACCAAACAAAAATGGAATGGTTTTAAATTTAAAGGGAGAGAACAGCAAACAAGATTATAAGAATTCAACATCATAGTTAAATGGGCGACAAAGCGCACATTGTTAATTAATAATGTAAAATCTGTATAACATTCCAGTAACATCAAAGTTGTACAAAACAGAGAAATGTGATTCAGATAGCCGCCAAACGTAGAACTGTCATTTTCTGTTTAAGAAAAAGGTGACAAATAGAGAATGTCAGTGTCGTACAACATCTCACCGTTTATGACGAATTTGAAGGATTTGAATAAGTTGCTTTCAAGATTCTTCTTATTGTTCCTGTACTTGGCGAGATCAAATCTGCATACGTCCAGAACCATGTAAGCAATGCTGGTTTGTTCGTGTAACGCCATTTGTACCTGCACAATGCCAAAGACATTTCGGTTCCTATCGTATATAGTACACATAGAAACCGAAGGGCGCTCTACAAATTCAAAAACAGGGCCAAAAGATGACATATTTGGAAATTTAGAGATCTTGGAGGGATCAAACTTATGACCGAGTCCGTTCGAAATATCATATGCTCCTTCATCAGTGAGCCACAGCCTGCCACCCTCGATCGCATTGAAGAAATCAAGACAAATGGGGTCTTCGTATTTCTTCCAGACTGGCAAATCTATATCAAGCGTGAAGATCCCAAATTTAATTTGGATGACAAACACAGAATTCGTGATGAACATATACGAAAGGACGTAGAATTGAGCAATGGGGGCACCAATCTTCTTCAAGTAGTCTTGCAGAGAAGGGAGCCTCTTCCATGGTTTATTCTTCCTCGTTTTGATGTTCGGCTCGACAGGAGGGGTGTACAGCTCGAACTCGATATCGTTATCGAGAGGATCAACACCTTCGAAAGGATTGCAGTAAATATGAGACGTGAATACCACAATTCTGTTACCATCAGGGGTAGGAGCGGCATAGGGAAACAGTTTGGGCGACAGCATTTTAGGAAGGGGTCGTAGCATAGTTTTATCCACCACCTCAACTGTGGATGAAGTAGTACTTCGACTCAGACTCAGGTGCGATGATAGATCATAGGTATACGCCGAGCCTAGACGGGGAAGGCCATATTGAGAATGCTCAAAAAAGTAGAGAGTCGATTTTAAGAGGCATACAGTATAGTACTTATTAGGATAATCGAGATCGAAAAGAATCGTCGGAGCGGAAGGGACGAAACCATCAACATCGACTAAAGGAGATTCGAGATCTACGATGAATAGAGCATAATAAAAACTATTCTTCGGGAATCTGGAAACGATACATACTTTACCTAATGAGGGTGAGGATGATTTACTCGACTCCACAATTTCTGAAGATGATCCTGAGTACGGTGAACTCATGGAGAATTGCAGATCGGGGGAAGAAAGCGTTCTAAGCCAAACCCTAATCTTATCGCTATGACACGCCGTTTGGTATTTGCATTTTACCGAATAATTCTTTAGAATTCTCGTTTTTATATGCAAAATTAGAAGACGAGTTTTATCAAATCTTGCCCGGCCAAGAGGGTCAACTTGCGACTCGGATGAAAACCAGGGCTGGTTACGTCTGTTGGGTCGCTTTACATTTGGCCCACTTCGAACTTATTTGACCCAGACGGTTTATTTTTTACTAGCCCAATAGCCTAATACTTAGTTGAACTAGGAAAATTAATAACAATATAACTTAAAGTGCATTACAATGAATTACAAAGACACTTATTTATAGGTATGGCTGGGCACGGGCCGGGCCGGGCCGGTCTCAAAATTTCTGGAGCCCGACCCAAAACCCGTTTTGTTGCATGCTACTTACGTGTTCAAGTTCACTCTATGTTATGTTGCATGCTTACTCTATCCTACGTTACTCACATGTTCATTACATGCTACGTTGAATGTTCAATCTATGCTACGTTGCGTGATCATGAGTCACTCTATGACATGTTACATGTTTATCTTTTCTATAGGTTATGCATCACAAATTTAAGATATAGTATTCTAGGTAATTAGAGACTTTAGAATGATATAAGTATGTACTTGATAACCTCAGCGGAAGAACTTTAAATTTAGAGAATTTTAATGCCGAAAACTTATTCTACTATGAACCAAAACAATTTTAAGTCTTTGGAAGATTCAAATTTCGGGGACGAAATTTATTTTAAGAGGGGAGAATGTAATGACCTGTTTTTAATTATTTTAATTTCCCAAAAATCATTTATTTTAAATCGTAGTTTAGCCTAAACTAAATCTCAAGCCACTTGATTTTGAGGCCATTTTCATTTAATTCTATCAACAACTCAATAGATATAAACCCGATTAAACATCTTCTAGCATATAAACATAAAGTCCAACCTATACATTTTACTATGAAAATTAACTCTCCATTCTCAACCGGATAAGTGTGATTCCATTCTTTATCATCTCCTAAAAGCTCTAACTAAACCAACCCTAATTATATAAGTACAACCTATCTTCTACTCACACACACGTACTAGCCAAAAACATTGAAATACATAAACCATATACATAGAATCGAATCAAAATTTCCAAGAACACAACATGAATCCCAGCCCTATTTCAGTCGATATTCGAGCCAGTAAAATCATCCAAGAACCCTCTGTTCGTTCAATCGTAGATGAGCCGACAGATGAGTCGATCTACTTCCAACTCCCATCCCCGAACACCATCCCAGATTAACCTACGTTCATCGTAAGGGTGGGCACTTCGTCCCGGAATCCTGATCTCGTCCCGATCCCATCCCGAAAACTAGCGGGATGGGACGGGATGAATTTTAAAAATGACAATCCCATCCCGTCCCGTCCCGTTTCAAATTTTTTACAACGGGACGGGACTGGGACGATCCCGTTTAATCCCGTCCCATCCCGTTTATTTTTTAATACCAATAATTTTTTTATTTTTTCACACATATTAATAAAAATATCAAAATATTAATCATAGTTTCAATTAAATTTATTATATCTTTACAATATAGCAACATTTCAAATTAATTTAATTTTTATTTATATATTTTTTATTGAAAAATATTAACTTTCTACTTTGAAAATTTTACAAAATTATAATATTATTTAAATTGAATAAAAATAAGTATTATTTAACTTATTCAATAATTTATTTTTAAAATTAAAAATTTTAATCAATTCAATATATAGAGTATGTTAAAAAAACTTGTTATTTTTATTTTATTTAAAATTTAATTGTTTTATAAGTCGGTAATATTATTATATTATCCCAACTTTAAAAAAAAAAATTTAATATTTTTATTTATTTAAAATTTTGGGACGTCCCGATCCCGTCCCGATCCCGACCCGAACCCAAACGGGATTGGGACGTGCGGGACGAAATTTTAAAATACAAATCTCGTCCCGTCCCGTCCCGAAAATTTATTATCGGGACGGGACGAGATTCGAATAATCCCGTCCCATCCCGTCCTACGCCCAGCCCTAGTTCATCGTATTCGACTCGAACCAACGTCCCTTAATTACAACCGAGCCTCAGCCCGGGTGATGACATTGTTGAAGCCCAAAGAAGTCGTTCCTCCCATCTACGAGAACAGAGATTTCAGTCGCTGCCATCCATGGTCGGCACCTAGTCGATCAACACCGGACGTCATCGCCTCAACGTTGTCCCGCTTCAGCCAGGGTGCCGGAGTTTTAGATACCCAGCGGA
Source organism: Euphrasia arctica (assembly GCA_014843705.1). Classification (NCBI taxonomy): domain Eukaryota; kingdom Viridiplantae; phylum Streptophyta; class Magnoliopsida; order Lamiales; family Orobanchaceae; genus Euphrasia; species Euphrasia arctica. Next base: position 377 of record JACOMQ010005588.1, on the reverse strand, counting down.
TTCACCGAGTCGATGCCACGAAGGAGCGAGCGTGTATTGCCACCGCGTCGCCGCCGAACACCTCCAGATTCGTCAAGCGGAAAAGTCGAGGTCGCTCCTCCGACGCTAAATAAGGGCTGCCTCCGAGAACCGATCAAATGGCCGCTGGAAATCGATATCCCGGGGTATCAAAATTGCGGAACTGATAACCCCGACCGAAATCCCATCGCCGGAAACACGCGAACCACCAAACGGAACCGGGCTCGACCCAAGCATCGCCGCGGGATGAACCCGCGGCCGAAACCCTAGCCGAGCCCCCGCCGGGGCTCGCGATCGTGCGCCGATCGCTGGGGCTGCTCCGGCAGCCCCGGGCGGTGAGTCCGGCGACTCACCGCCAT
>JACOMQ010005587.1:0-16447 GCA_014843705.1 Euphrasia arctica | reverse complement strand
ATCAACGAGGCACGCTACACCGGTTGTAAGTGTTCTCGTTAATCCTTATATATACATATATATTGGATGTATATATATATATATATAAATATGTGTCTATACATATATATGTGTGCACTAGATCTTGATGTTCGTGTTTACTCGTTTTACACGCTTCCGCACACACGAACGAGGTAATCATGCGATTGGATCGACATAGAAAACCTTCACCTCCTTCGTCCAGGCTTGTTTAGCAGCCTCTTGTTGCGCCCTAGCAACGCCTCGAAAGCCTAAAAAGTCATCTACGAAAACCAAGCTCTATGTGATCCGAGGCGATCGCCTCGGCCATCGACTGTCCGTCCTGCATGACAGCGACAAAGCTCTTGGCAAGGTAATGCTCGATCTTCCTCAATGGGCGCACCTGGTACACCACCGACTTCAACCTCCGACAAGTAAGCGACAACATTATTTTGTCCGCCTGGATGATGGACACGCGTTCAGCAATGGGGCGGAGCGCCTCGTCGGGAATGTCGAGAACTGATGGCCAAGAAAAAACGAAACAAGAACAAGAATCAGTATTGGGCAAGTCTTCCACAGCCCAAAACATATAATCACAAGATACATGCATCAAAAATTAGAAGCACGTATATGATCAATATGATCAATCGGGGGTTTCCATCGTCTCGATCGCAATTGAAATACATAATTCAGATGAACCAATACCACCAAATACATGAACGATCGCAATTGAAATACATAATTCAGATGAACCAATAACCACCCAATACATGAACGATCCAGAAGAATAAAACTAAAACTTCAACATGTACACAAAAAGAAAAGAGAGGGATTCATATTAAAAATAAAACTTTGGATTTTTATTCTATCTCACTTAGATAATTAAATGGAGTTTTATTATATTTATGTTTCATTATCTTTATTATTTAAGTGCTCTACATATATTTATTATATTTGTGTTTGATTATTTTTATTATTTAAGTGCTCCACAAGTATTTATTCTTTATGTTTTAATTGACTTAGATAATTAAATGGAGTTTTATTATATTTATGTTTTATTATTTTTATTATTTAAGTGCTCTACACATATTTATTATATTTGTGTTTGATTTTTTTTATTATTTAAGTGCTCCACAAGTATTTATTCTTTATGTTTTAATTGTTCTACAAGTATTTATTTTCTTTAATAATTAAATGGAGTTTTATTATATTTATATTTCATTATCTTTGTTATTTAAGTGCTCTACACATATTTATTATATTTGTGTTTGATTATTTTTATTATTTAAGTGCTCCACAAGTATTTATTCACATATTTATTATATTTGTGTTTGATTATTTTTATTATTTAAGTGCTCCACAAGTATTTATTCTTTATGTTTTAATTGTTCTACAAGTATTTATTTTCTTTATTATTTAAGTGGTAGTTGGATTTTTAGTCAATTTTACTTAATGGAGTACTGTTTATACTAGGTAAAGAATATTCTAGTTGGATTTTTAGTCTACGTCACTTAGAAGTGGAGTTTTGTGAAGCCTTAATTTTAATAGTTCTCAATTAATCATTAACTCCATTTTGTGTAAAAACTTGAACAAGTGTTTTGGTGAATATATTAGTTTAATAATTTAAATAACTAGAAAAAATCTTGAATTTAATTTCCTTGATATAAATAAATTTAATTAAAAAAAACATATAAATAATAATAATAATAATAATAATAATAATAATAACAATAATAATAATAATAATAATTACACTAATTAAATGTAAACAAATAATTGAATACTTAACGAATCAAACTTGTAACTAAATTAGTAAAACTTATGGATTGTTTAATATTTTCTCTACCGTGTGCTAGTGTGATTGGTGAATTTTTGGTGCTCATTTCGGTTTAATTTCATAGCATATTATATTCTCGATAGTTCGTTTTACCCGTTTAATGGAGAAAAATGTTAATATTTGATAAAACGGTTTGATCGACACATTTTCATGACATGTATGTGAAAACGGTGTTAAAATGAAGCTTTGAGATGTAGAAATGGAGAGACTAAGAAGCATGCGGCGACCAGCACTGCGCAACGTTGGAAGAACTGCATTTCCCGCTTCGTTAACCGTCGGATCAGCCCCGAATTCGGACTGTGTGTTCCTAACTTCAACCTCTACTAGATCAACGGTCAAGATCGTGTTTGAATGCTCGATCAAGGAGTTATGGATCGACGAAGGCACCAGCAATTTCCTTAGGCGAATTTGAGTAGGAATTAAATTGTTTGACTTTGTTTGACCCTTTTACTAAGGGTATAAATAGTCTTTTGGTATGAGACTTGTAACTAACACTTTCACAACCTTTCATTCTCCAACTTTACACATTCCATTTCTAGCTTTCTCTCCAAGCTACATTGTTCTTCATTCAATTCAATCAAAGATTCTAGATCTACTTTTCATACGTTTGGAATTCGACAAAATCTCATTCACAAACGTTGTTCACCTCATCGAGACGGACGTTTCCATCGAATTAGTTTCTTCGTGTGACAAGTTGAAGCTCGGTCCCGATTTTGGAAGCTCTTTTCGATTGCCTCGTTTATCCATCGATTTCTTGATTCCCGTGGTGAGATTTCTATCGTCTTCTCGATTATGGAATATTCATCTACGGATTTTTTTATTGAGTGCTTGATCATGACTAGCTAAACCTTTTGTAAGGGTGTTTGATGAAATTCCTCAATGAATTAAAGTTGATTTCTTAAGTAGCTCGATTTCTATTAATTGGACAAGTTCACCTCTCGATTTGTGGTCTCGTGTCGAACAACTTCGTAGTATATCGCTAGTGGGCCATACGGTCGATGTGTAATGTCGAAACTCGAAATACCGACATGCCGAGTAGAGGACCTCGAGGGGTGAAACTCTCGTGTGTGTCGTGATTGAGTGTAGACGATCATTGGTGAGGGGTAACGTGACAACACCGTGATCTCTAGTCCGATTATTAGTTAATTGGGAGTTTTATAAATCTCGTCAACTCTAGTTCGTTAGGAAGAGTAATCGTAACACCCTTGCTTCCCAAACACCTTTGTTACGACTTGCTCTTAATTACTTGCTTTAAATATTCGTTCTTAGTTGATAATCAAACACTCATTGCGACCCCTCTTAGACGTTAATGTTCTACTTTCTTGTTTCGAAATTCGAACTTAGCATATACAAAATGATATTCACGTGCCGATAGCATTGCTCCTCGAGAGATCGACTCAGGGGATTTACATACGTAAATCTTTCGGATTTTATAAATTAGTTTTTGAGCAATCATAGTGCCGTTGAATTTGGATCTCTTTCGTTCATCAACTACATAAGCAAATTGAGGGGAAAGAGAACGAGCTTACGAGACGTGAGGTTTTGACTTGCGAATTTAGGAGAGGTCTTTGAACATAGGAGTTACGACTAGTAACACGCACGTTACAAGAGATAGGAGTTTTTTACCTTTCTTTTATGATTTATGTTATAGTTAATTGTATATATTGGTGCATGTGAATTGAATTGAATTGTTTATGTGTGTTAATTTGAATAATGATGAACTGATATGTGACATTGTGTGTATATATGTGTTCTACACGTCATGTTTACGACATTATGTGTGTATGTGAATGTTTATGAAATTGTTTTTGTTATTTATATATATGGTTAATTATGATTATAAATGAATTATTATAAAATGCATATGAAAATTTTGTTCAAAAGAAGAACGTTATGAAATTATGAAAATATGGGTTGTCAGGAGGAGACACCGAGGTATACTCGCATGGTTCAAAATTTATATTATAAAACCTGTGACCCAAAGGGTCAGTGTCAAGAAGAGGCATCGTGGTTGAACCGTCGTGTTTTATAATATAAGCAAATATGAATTGAAAAACAATTATTAAATTCGTTACACTTCAGTATTCAGATAAAGGCTCATTGACGACGGTCTTTGGGAGGAGGCAATGACGACAGTCATAAGGTAATAAATGAAAATTATATATGAGGTTACGTTCAGGAGAAGGACATTAACTTTCATTAGATCCGTTTGACTTCGGTCTTCGAATATAGGCTCATTGACGACGTTATTTGAGAGGAGGCATGACGACGGTCATGGTATAAAGAAATTATTAAATAGAAATGTAAAGATTTAATTGAAGTGATGTGTATGTGAATTTATGTGAATTCATGTGTATTGATATATGCTATTGAGTCCGTTGAGCTCACTTCAAATTCAACATGTTTTTATCTCAGACATGAACAAGATAATCGGACAAGCGTGGGACATGGAGATGATTTGATAAAGTTAAACATTTTTTTAATACTTCCACTAAAACTTATAATTTTTAAAGAAATGTTTTTTGTATTTAACATTTCATATTATTTGAGTAACGCTTGTGACTGAAAATTCTTTTATTTCCAAAATAAAATATTATTTTTAATGTTATAAAAACTGGGGCGTTCGACTCCTGTTTTTTTTATTTGAGGATCCACCGAGTCTCAAATTTCGTTCTTTTCTATCATCTTGATCTCTACTTCCATTGCTTTAATCCAAACGGTGTCTTTTGAAGCTTTTTCATAGTTATGAAATTCCAAAGAACAGAAGTTGCATGTTACGAGTGGAACCATATAGATCGGTTAGAGTTCTTACTCCAAGAAATGGAAATTCTGGCGAGGAGTCAAATTCGTTAGCAAAATTGACTTCTGAAGAAGCTTTTGGCGTTGAAGTCTAATTTTGTTGATCTTGTTCTTCATGCTCACGTGTACAAACAACTTCTGGCCCCCGAGCATGTGGAGGTGGCAGGGGATCAAACAATCGGTTTTGATTGACCGATCGACAGTCATGTTGATCGATTTGCCTCTCAACTGCACCGTGCAAACATCGACGTCGAAAGTAATGGGGATCGCACGGAGGGAAGACGCGAGCAATGGCTTGAATCGAATAGTCCAACAGAATCGAATAGTCCAACAGCCTGGCGCAATTAATATTGTGGACATTAAGGCCGAACATTTGTCGGTGACGAACACCGGCAAAATCGAGGCGTACCTCTCCGAGTCGATCATCTCGTCAGGGGCGGCGTACCTAATCGCGGCGCATTAGGTTTACATTTCAAAAGAACAAAACATAATATTCATAAAAAAAACATACTAATAATCTTATATGAATGGTCATTTTTAATTTCTACTTATAATTAAAATTTATTTTATTTTATAATGTAAGACATTAATTTAATTATTATAAGTTAATTTCATCACACATACTTACTAATAATTAAAAACATACTATATGATTTTTGTTAAATCAAAATCAAAATTTATTTTAAAAAATGAAGAATTATTTTTATTAAAAAAAATCTACAATCAAAGAGTTATTTGCAATTTTTAAAAATTTTATAGTAAAATAAACTAGTCATAGTCATGCTCATGCATACTCTACTTCCCTCATAAAAACACCATCAACAGGACTTGAAACACCCAATTCAATCACCAAAATGAATCCACCCCATCAACGGATTCAATCATCAAAATGAATCCACCCCATCAAAATGTATATATATGTGTATACAAAAATATCTAATTGAAATGTAGGGTAAAACTTTGTTACTACATTTCTGATGAAAACAGAGAAATAGTGTATAAAATATTATAAAGACTGAACCGAAAGAGAGTGGCAATGCATTATTACTAATTGGTTCATCATCAATCACTTGGGGATGACGATTTTGCACGGGCACACAGGACACGACTTGTCGAGCAGCAACTTTCGGACGATATGAAAAACGTGATTGTAATGGCAAGGGAGTGTCGTCAACACAGACCCAAACACGGGAGGTCGCAAACAAACAGGGCACGCCAATCCTTTGACCACTTGTTCCACTCTATACTCAGCTAGGTTGAGGCAATAGAGACGTAGACCATTGTCCTCCATCGGACCTTCCCCGGAAGGGAGGATGCTCAGGGATCCATAAAACTTCTCCGGCTCCCCAATCATGTGGAGGTGATAGGGGATCAAGCAATCGCTTTTCATCGACCTGTCCACAGTCAAAACGATCGATTCTCCTTTCAACTGCACAGTGCAAACCTCAAGGTCGATAGCCATGGGGATCGCGTGGGGGGAAGAAGAGGGGTGGCCCCCGGCCGGCGGCGTTCGTTGGGTGAGGTAGTCGGCGGCGGCGCGGGCGAGGGCTTGGACGTCGTCGAGGGGCATCCAATAGTCCGACAGCCTGGGCAATAGATCGGACATTAGGGCGGAATATTTGTCGACGGTCTTCACCCACAAAATCAAGGCGAATCTCTCCGAGTCGAGGATCTCGGCGTCGGCTTCAAGGTGAAATTGGTCCGGATCTCGATGACGAAGCAGCGGACGGGGGTGACGTTGCGCCAATCCATCCATTGTTGTTTGTACGATGACAGGATCTCGTCGTCGGTCGAAATCCGGCACCGATACGCATACCCTAATCTACGGCTCATCTTTTTAGATCTGTCGATCGATTCAAGGAGAGAGGGTTAATGTATTTGTAATGGGTTTGGGTTTGGAGTATTAATTTGGGGATTTACGTCACCTACCAAAATTGTCATCGGGTTTTGTAGGTTAAGTTTAGGATCGAGGATTTAATTTCAAAAGAACAAAACAATGAAACATAACAATATTGAGAGGGAAAAAAAATCCGATTGGAATCCTCTCCTAATATAAGAATTTCTTAATATTTACTAATCAATGCTCATTTTTAGAGGGGTGTATTCAATTAGGATTTCATTGGATTTTTTTGGACTTTAAAAAGTCAATGGAGTTTCGTTGATTTGGAAAATCCACGGAGTCTGTGTAGAGTTTGACTGACTTTATATATGGATTTTCTGATAGACTTTCTTTGACTTTATATATGGATTTTTGTAGAGTCTTATAGACTTTCTTTTATACATTTATGTAAATTTTAATTTTGTAAATAATTTTTTAAATATTTTTTTTATTAATTTAAATGAATTTTTACAATTTTTATACTAGTAAATTATATAATTGAAAAATAGTTATATTTTTTTACAATAACTTGATAAATAAATTTAATTATTTTTATAATTTTAAAAATATAATTTTTTACTAAATAAATATTTATTAATTTGAATCCGCATACTTTTTTGAAATAGTTGCAAGACCAAAAGAAGGTGAAAAAACAGAAAGCCTATACCCGCCTCAACATTTTTAAAACAATGAATTGAGGGTTCGGAGGAGAATTGACCATTCAATCTTGTGAACTAATTGAAACCAAAATTGGAAAAAGATTTTTAATAATTTTAATATTAATTTTATTATAGTATTATTTTTTGAAAATTTTATTTTATTTTTTATTTTTATCTTTTTAATATTTTCTAATTTTATTATTAATTCTACTATGTTTTTATATATTTTTTTATGTTTTATTATTTTTTATAAATAATTAATCAATTAAAATAGAAGTCCATAAAGAGAGATTTCAAATGATGGAATTTTTTTGTATTTTGGACATGAAATCAATTAAAATCCATTGATTTTTAAAATCCATTAACTTTTGAATACCGGTAAATTTTTAAAGACTTTTTAAAATCTGTATTGAATACCTCAAGATTTTAATGGATTTTTAAAAATCCGGATTAAATACCTGTAGACTTTAAAAGTCCATAAAATTCCTTGAGAGTCTTGATTGAATACACCCTCCTTAATTTCTACTTATAATTAAATTTTATTTTATAATGTTAATTTCATCACACACTAATAATTCCATGATGCAGATCATGGAGAAGTGAGACCCCAAGCTCTTCAGTCTCCAGCATGACCTTTCTGCTATCCCAAATCCTCCTACGGGAGTTGTTCAGTTTTCCGGTTGACATTAACAATTGGTCCCTTTGATTCCCTGTCACCTGTCATAAAATCACAATACGAGTTTTTGCAAATAAGCAAGTGTAGTAAGGGGAACATGTTGCTCGTCTAAAAACATACATAGGTTCAAGAAATGACATCACGAGGAACATATCTGGATGACAAATATGAAAATCACCACACAGAGACGTCATCGAAATTCATACCGCCAATGTATCAGCCATTCCCGCCTCCAGAAGCTCATCACGGATGGACTGGTTCAAGTTTGTTGATGTGATTCCTTTTACGTTACTCTTCAAATTGTGGCAGCGAATTCTGATATAATATAAAAACTGAATGATTGATAAAAATGCACGATAACATAAAAATGAGACGTCTCAAAAGCAGCAAATTTTGAGTTTAATGGCTGCCCCCTAACATTGGCATAGAAACATATCATCTCACACTATCTTTTTAAATTAAGCACCGACATATCACAACTCAATTTTCATCATTAATCAACGATTTGCGGAATACATTTTAAATCACCATGGCGATATATATACACACACATAATGACAATATACAAAAATTGAATCAAGAAAAAGACGAAAATCCCCAAATTGAATTAGGGTTAGAAGCAACTTCCATCGAGTAGGCCGCCCGACGAGCACTTCTTCGCCAAATTGGCGGACAGCTCGCAGTACTGATTTTCGTAACCTTCAAATGATGCGCTCATCGTAAACCTGTCCGATCAAATCCACAGAATTCAAGGCCGGCGATCGAAAAAAAAATCTAAATAATATGATTTTTTTTATATTACGATAAGAAGAAAAAAACGAACCTGAAGACTTAAATAATCAGGAAAATAAAAATAAAAAATGAGAACGGTGGGTTTCCGGTGATCGTCGCCGCTAGTTAGAAACAATTTTAGTTTGTACCAATTATCTGAGAATATTGTTCGGTAAATTAGAATCTATGTATAAATTACTGTATACTCTACGTGTTATTGTTAAAGTTGTGGTAGCTAGTAACAATTTTGACAATAATGATTTTATTGATCAAATAAATTTTCCAATTTATTTTTCACTATTTAAAAATGAAAAAATATACTCTTTTCCAATCAGAACAATAGTCACACCTCCTTTGTATTTTGTGAAGAAAGTGTGAATATTGGTTTAGGAGAGAGATTACTTATTTTGTATTCCACATTAGTTGGGCAAGTAATAAAAATTTAAATGTTACTCCGTCGGTGCTCCTCCGAGACACTAAGATACACTCGTCCGCCTCGATTTTAGCCTCTACGCCCATAGGCCGCCTAAGCACTGCCCAAACCCGCCAGACCCACTTAAACCCGTTGTGGGCCGCCTATATTTGATTAGTTTCATCTTTTTTTGCTTTGACCGTTATTGAGTAGATTTAATTAGGGCTGGGCGTTTCGGCCCGAAAACCCGAAACCCGGACCGAAAACCCGAAAAAAGCCCGTCACGGGCCGGTCCCAATTTTTTTTTGGGACCGGCCCGCCAAGGGCCCGGACCGAAAATTAAAAAGTCGGTCCGGGCCGGTCCCAAAAAAAATTGGGACCGAAAGCCCGGACCGGCCCGTTTTTTATTTTTATATAAAATTTTAATAAATATTATATATATTTTATATAATTTTTTAATTTTTTAATTAATAATTCAATTTAAAAAATTTTAGTTATAAATATTTTATATAATAATATCATTTAAAAATTAAAAATTTATTTTTTTATAAAAAATATTAATAAAAAATTAATTTTAATAATAAAAAATATATTTTTAAAATTAAAAAACTGGGCCCGAAAAGCCCGAAAACCCGGCTCGGACCGTCGGGCCCGGTCCCAAGCCGGTCCTTCACTTAAAAAAAACCCGGACCGGCCCGGACCGAAAAATCGGGTTTTGGGCCGGTCCCTAAAAATTTTGGGACCGGCCCGGCCCGCGCCCAGCCCTAGATTTAATGGAACAATTAAATTTTATGCAAAACTTGATAAATCAAATAAAATAGATGGTGTGGTGATAAATTGAGTATAAGACCAAAATTTGAAAAACAAAATATAAAAACACAATCAAAATTGTCTTAAATTTTTAAATTTAAAAGTTATTTCGATTATTTTACTATGTTAAACTTATGAGATGAAAACTCTATAACCCCAACAAACCTCGCAAAACATTGTGTTAACAAAATATATAGAAAGTATAGTATTTATAAAATAGAGATTTTATTAGAAGTGTTTGTTTACCATTTTTGAATGATCCAAAGTGAAACCAAACCTCCTATTTATACTAATTTCTAGTCCCTAATTATTGTACTTATTGGACTAAAGAACATAGTAGAAGATTATAGCTAGTCCTTAATTATTTAACTTCACCCTTTTACATGAAAGAATGAAAGAGAGTAGAAATTTCTATTTAATCCCACTTGTAAAATAATGTGGAGATATGTGGAGACTTTTAGAAATGGAGTAAATTATTGCATCATTAATTTCAAATTAATTTCAATAAACGTCAAAACCAAAAAACAAGATCGATCGATACAACAATATTTAAGTAAGAGCAGGGGTCAGTCTCGACCGAACGTGACGAATATCACTACGGGTTTGTGTCGATAAGAAATCTCCAACATTATTTTGTTCGGGACGATGGACACATGTTCAGCGACGGAGCGGAGCACTATGTTGGGCAGGTTTAGGACTGGGCAAGAAAAAATGAAACGATCGAAGAAGAAGAATCAGAGGAAATTAAAATTAAATGGGTTTTCATTATAGAGATCCCAATTGAATTTATAGAGATCCCAATTGAATTGCATGTCTAGGACTCACAAAGAAAAAATGAAACAATCAAGAAGAAGAACCAACTAAATTAAAATTAAATGAGTTTTGATTTTAGAGATTCCAATTGAATTGAAAAGAGATTCAACCAAAAAAACATTGTAAAGTACAAGATAACGAATGAAAAAAAATTATTTATAAACAAAGAAAAAATACGATTAGCCATGATCCTACAGTTTTCTTGTTTCTGGAGTGCTTTTTCACTTTTTGACGATGTAACGGATGTAGTGGAAATGTAATATTTAATCATGTATATATAGATCACTGGTTACCTGCATGGTGCATGTTAGAGATGATCACACGACAAATTTTCAAACAGTCATATTTTTTTTCTTTTTTTTATTAGTATTATTTATTTGGGAAATTTTGGAAAGGGGCACGAATAATTAATTGCTTATAATTAAATAATATAGTTTTTGTTAATTATAAAAAATAGTAACATTTTCAAAATTACCCTTTCTTAGTAATACACATAAGTGGGTGGTTATAAAAGTATATATAATAGTAATTAATTTGTTATTTTTTATAATTATAAAATTAATAAAACACTTATTAATATATAAAAAAAAATGTTATCCTTAATTTTAAAGTGTAATTTATGGGGTATGTTATAAATTAAAAAACAAAAATACCATTTTCCTTAAATACTTCTATTTAACTAAGGCTGGGCGTTTGAGCCCGAAAGTTTGGACCGAAAACCAAAAAAAAACTTAAAACAAGCCGAGCCTAATATTTTGAGCGTTTGTGCCCGAAAGCTCGGACCGAAAATCCAAAAAAAAACTTAAAACAAGTAGAGCCTAATATTTTGAGGGACCGGCTGAGTAAGGACCGACCCGAAATTCCATTTGACGGTCCGAGTTCGGATCCAAAATATTTGGGCCCGAGAGCCCGGGCCCGGACCGCCTCTTCAATACTTTTGAGATTAATATTATATTGTATATATTATACTAGGGCTGGGCGTTTCGGCCCGAAAACCCGAAAGCCCGGACCGAAAACCCGAAAAAAACCCGTCACGGGCCGGTCCCAATTTTTTTGGGACCGGCTCGACAAGGGCCCGGACCGAAAATTAAAAAGCCGGTCCGGGCCCGGTCCCAAAAAAAATTGGGACCGAAAGCCCGGACCGGCCCGTTTTTTTTTTTTTTTATATAAATTTTTAATAAATATTAAATATATTTTATATAATTCTTTAATTTTTTAATTAATAATTCAATTTAAAAAATTTTAATTATAAATATTTTATATAATAATATTATTTAAAATTTTAAATTTTATTTTTTCATAAAAAATATTAATAAAAAATTATTTTTAATAATTAAAAATATATTTTTAAAATTAAAAAATCGGGCCCGAAAAGCCCGAAAACCCAGCTCGGACCGTCGGGCCCGATCTCAAGCCGGGCCTTCATTTTAAAAAAACCCGGACCGGCCCGGACCGAAAAATCGGGTTTTGGGCCGATCCCTAAAAATTTTGGGACCGGCCCGGCCCGCGCCCAGCCCTATATTATACAGTCCACCAAGTATTAATATAGCATTATTATATTATTATATAATATTATACAGGAGTATATTATGTAAATAGTGTAGAAAAATACTTTCAAGCATCATACTATCGATTCCATCTTTTGCAAATTAGATCTAGGGTTCGTAGTCTCAACTTTTTTTCTCCTCTATAAAATCGCTCTTCCTAATAGCTTCTAATAGATAGGAAATTTCTGAATACTCCGTCCTACTTTCAGAAAAATTATCCAAGGTTCGTGTTGCACTCTCATAGATCGAGAATTTTTGAAATTTGTATGAATTTTTAAAAAAAATTAAGTGAAATTTCAACTAAGAAGACATATTCTTAGCGATCTATTGCAATTTTTTTGGGTTTGTGCAACAATATAAATTTATTTTGGTTTGTTTGTTGGAAGTTGGTTGAATTATTGAAGCCTTAAGTTGAATTTGTTGTTGATTTTGTGTTCCGAATTCCAGAAATTAATTTGGCATCTTGAGCCCGGAAAACTCGGTTCGGCCCGCCGAGCTCGGTCTCGGACCGATCCTAGCTTCTAAAAAACCCGGCTCAGACCGGACCGACGAACTCGGATTTTGGTCCAGATTTTATATTTTTTGGGCCCGGCCCGAACTGCGCCCAGCCCTAGGTGTAACTTAGCGGCTCGTGTTATAAAAATTTACAAACGGTTAAGATTTAAATTGGTTTTGACTTTGAAAAAAAAATCTTTTGGAATTTTGTGCATCCAAGGTTAATCGGTGTGGCGAGTATATAGAATAATTCCTCAGCTCGATAGTTAATGTCTTCATTTTATTTTTATTTTATATTTATCTCAAACCAATATTAGGAGATAATATCACTATTAGTCTTCTCCGCAAATCCGATTCCATAAGTAAAATTTAGATGTGAGCATGGGACTTGAACCCTTGACCAATAATCAAAATTTTAGAAAACTAAGCCAATGCATCAATACAATTGATTAATAAAATTTTATCTTTTTCATATATTATCTCATATACAAATATATAAATACAGTATCATTACAAAAATGTTGAATTAAATTATTTTTAAATATATTTCAACACAATTCATTTTTGATGTTTATTCTTAAAAAAAATTTAATAAATAGTAGTAATATAAATTATTTTGTAATTTAATATAATTATACAAATATATTTAATTATCATTTTTATTAAATAAAAAATTAAATTAATTAATTAATTTATAAATATAAATAAATTAAATTAAATTAATTTATTATTAAGTATAAATCAATTCAATAACTAAATGAGTACAAAAATTAATTAATCTCTAAATTTCATGTATTTAATAATTAATTCACTATTAAATATATATTATTAATTAAAAAGTATTTAGCCATATTATAAATTAATTAATAATATAAATTTCGTATTTATTTAAATAATTTGTGTTTAATTTAATTTAATTTAATTTTTATTATAATTTATTTTATTATTTTATTAAATTTGATTTTTATTAATTTTTTATTTAATAAAAAAGGTAATAAAGTTTATTTTATAATTATATTTAATTACAAAATAATTAGTTTTGGTAAATATAATTCTTTATGAAAATTTTATTGAAAAAATAATTATTGATAATTAATTTTGTTGTAGAATATAATTCTAAAATAATTTTATGCAGTATGTTTTTCATTATATTTATATTTGTTTATTTTCTATTATTAAATAAAAAGTTTCGTTGTATTTAAAATTATGATGTTGGTTCAGTGGTTACCATTTTTATCATTCAAGTCCTAAGAAATCAGGGGTTCGAACCCTCAAGGCTGCATTTATATTATATTTTGAGAAATCATTTTTAAGGTTATCCTAGGAAATCAAGGGTTCGAACCCTCAAGGCTGCATCTATATTTTGAGAAATCATTTTTAAAGGTACATGTGGCACTAGTGCGATGATGTGGCTCAGATTTTTATATGTCACCTATTTTTTTTTTCTTCAAAGGACCAAAATTGATAATTGAAAGTCTAAAAGGACTACTTATGGAATTGAGCTTGTGGAGAGGACTAATAATGATATTATCTCCCAATATTAGTATATTACAAACTTTAATTTTGAAAATTATTCTGATTCTCCTAATAAATCACCTTCACATTTTTGCAAATAATGCAGTCCTATATCTTCTATTCCATTACGAGAGTAGTAATATTCTATACTTATATAAAATACATTTATTTTTAGATCAAAATTCGAAAATAAATTAATTGTTAATTATAATTAGGGAATATTACAAAAACGTGCCCAAAGTTTAGACTTTTTTGCACTTACCTACTCGAACGGAAAAATGTTACCGTTAGCTATCCCATCTTTATGCCGTTAAACATTTACCTACTTTTGTAGCCGGACCGGAATATTCTTTAGAATTTTCCGAGAGTGCGTGTAATTCACTTGCGAGGTTGGTCAAATTTAAGTATGACTATGAGGGCATTTTTGTATTAACACATAATATTACTTTTTTTAATTAAAAAAAACAAAAAAAATATCTTTATCTTATTATTCATTACAAATTCTCTCAATCTCCCGTACACAAAAATTTTCAAATAAAAAAAAAATCCTCAAATTTTGTTAGAAGCCTAATCGAATTCACATTTTAAATTCATCCTAATTCGTCATAACATTTGCAGCTCCATATTTCATATCATAGATTCATCCTTCTTGAACCCTAGTGGATTTTGCTTCTCTAGATTCAAAATGTATTGGAAATTTCGGCAGATCTGGGTGGTGGTCCGCGACAATCATGAGCAAGGGTTTCCTCAGGTAGATCGATGCTGGCGGTGACGAGGCAAAGAGGGATCACCCCGAAGCCAGCTGATGAGCCATTTTATTTGCTCATCTTAGAGCATTTTTACACACATTCTTGAGTCAGTTTGAGTTAGTAGTGTGTCTGGGAGGGCACAATTAGGTGTTTGGGCAAAGTATGCAGGTATTCATGTCAGCAGGTGGAGATTGTGTTGAAAAGTCAAATAAATAGTCCACTTTGGGCAAACGCGGGATTCTGAAGCAGAGGTGACTCAAGCAGTTGGGCCTAATAAGGCAAAGTCGCCACTGTGAGGCAAAGTCGTCATTATGGGCAAAGTAACTATGTGTAAGAGTCAACTGCGTAACAAACATCGCGCATGGTCCACCTACCTGGGAGGAGAAGAGCTAAAAAAAGAAATATTCATTTGGACAAAGTTGCTTCTTTGGGCAAAGGGCAGAAGGCGCTCAGTTTGGGCAAACGGCGAGTATCGTGCATACCAGAGCAACATATTCCGAAAGTTGGGGGATTCTGCCTAATCCCCCCATCTTTATCCGGTCAGCTGATAAGGAAAGAGACCCTAAAGACCAGGACTTTCCTTGATCAGCAAGAGTCCCATCAAGAATACACTCTGGACGGACAACGCCCAAACGGCCCAGGCCCATCAGCCCATCAGCCCATCAAGCTCCTATATAATCCTGATGCCCTAGAGACCGCAGGGAAGAATCACGAGGGATCGCTTATCAGAGAAGAAACACAACACACAAGAAGAAATATAGAGAGCACAATATACGAAATGAATGAGATTTTTTATATATTTGTTTATAGAGTCGAGAGGTGAAACACTGCCCTTTGGGGCAGCTCGTTTGGGCAAAATTGTATATTATGTTTTTTTCTCTTTATTTAATTAAAAGTTTTTCTTTTAGTATTTGGTTTCAGTTTCGTTTTCTTCATTTGTTTTAATTATTTGTTGATGGATTATTAGCGTCTGGGCAAAGGCAGATCGAGGGGGAGTTTGGGCTAAGTAGAACCGTGAGGTCGATGGGGCTAGAGTAGCCGGTTGGGAGTTTGTTCCCGAAGCAAAGTTGGTTGAGGACTATTTCTGGAGAGTTTGGGCAAACTAGGACAACCACTAGTGAACCTTTACAAACTGGGATATTGGTGATTGGGCAAACCGCATAGATGTACCTTGTAGTATTGTTGCGGTCATAGCACTAGAACTTGCTGGTGATTGCGGTCGTATGACTCGGAGTTCCGAGCATGCTATTGGCCGAGCGGGTCTGTCTAGAAAGTAATGCGGGTTTGGACAAACTAGATCCATGTTTGGTCGCATAGGTTATTGAATTGTTCAGATCTAGGGGTTTAGGTATAACATTAGTTTGCCTTCTCTTTACACAGTAAGGATAGATGAGGGGTGGGGCAACTGGGGGCGTGACGCAATAGGACCACTTTTGTCTTTTTAAAGCACCCTATAACTGCTGACAAACCGCTGGTAGAAATCCTTAG
>JACOMQ010005586.1:0-16452 GCA_014843705.1 Euphrasia arctica | reverse complement strand
GCCATGTCATCTTCTGATGAATCTGAATCTTCTTCACTATTGTTGTTCGTAAACTCTTGTATGTCGAGCTCCATAATTGGAAATTCAATATCATGATGTTCTTCATTTACTTCAATTATGAAATTCCCGGATGGAGTATTTGAGAAGGAAATGGATATTTCTCCTTCTTCGGTTAATTCATTATCAAAACCTAGAGGTGGATGATTCAAATCGATTGTAAATTGTGAATCCATGTGTGAGAATATGAATTGTGGAATATGAATCCATATTTATACTATAAAAATTGGGGAAATTTCAAAATTCAAAACGAAAATCAAATTTGGTTTCTAACAATTTGGCTCCAACTCAAAAGTTTGAAATCAAATGATAAAACTCTTGAGTTTTTTGAAGAAGAATGCGAAAGAGATAGGAAGAATTATTTTAGGTGGAAAAGGTGAGGGTTTTTGCCTTTCTGGTGAGAGGAAGTAGGAGAGAAGACGACGCCATTGAATAAACTTAAAATAAAGGGAGGTTAATATAGGAAAAAATATATATTCTTAATAGTTGTGCAAATAGGTATAACGACACTTATAAAGAATGGGAGGGAGTAGTATATAACAAATTTTAAATGAAAATACATTACAAAATGCATATATATTAATTACTCATGAATAAACTTGGAGATTATATTGATTACTAGCTCACACAATCCCTCCTCTTATGATAATAGGTACCAACTCTTTGACTGGTATGCGACCACTCATATTGTTATAGTTTAGCTGACTATCCTCGCAAACACACACAAAATAATATGAAAGATTATGTATCTAGAATATGATAAGTCATTTATCATAGACCACTCATATTGTTATAGTTTAGCTGACTATCCTCGCAAACACACACAAAATAATATGAAAGATTATGTATCTAGAATATGATAAGTCATTTATCATACTTAATGTTCTAGTTGAAAAGTCACAAATGACTTGTATATATAAATAGTCGTTTGGAAAAAGGACTTGTTAGGGTGTCATTCGACAGAAGAGTCTATATTTTATAATGACATACCCCTCTCTTCAAGAATTACTCTATGACACACTCCAAAATTTCTAACAATTTTCTAGCTATATACATATATCAATGTAATCTCTCAAAATCCCTGAAAAAATAGTAAGAAAATTGAAATATACGTAAAACTATATATTTATATTTGTCCAAAATAAATCCACGTACTTACAAAAATCTTAATCTTGGCAAGTCTCCCAACGTTTTGGAATTGAGCCGCTGAGCATGTTGTGTTGCAAATTAAGCTTATAAGTATATATGTTTAAATTCACTTACAGAGCAATTAATTTGGCAAGTTTCCCGACTTGATTGGAATAGGATCGGTGAGTATGTTATGTTGCATCAGCTCCGTCAAATTTCCAAGCTCGGGAGGTATTGGCCCAGTTAAAAGATTATCACGTAACACCATGTGGTCATCGATCGATCATGATCATAAATAAAATAATGAAATAAATTTAAACAAGACAAAATATATACTGACATACGGATATTGTAATTTCATCAAGTTGCCAAGCGCTCCGGGGCTAATGAACCGGTAAACTGTAATTTTTGAGATAATTGGTCGACAAATTAAGTACAAAAAACAAAATCTTCACTTAATAAGTAGCACTCGAAGAAAATACAAACCTTTACCGGACGCATCAATAAGTAGCACAAAAGGATGTAAACAAAATACGACACATTAACTTGTGTTTTATATAATTTCTCGTTGTGATTGAGATTAGATATATATTGACACAAACCACCGACAGGACACATTAACTTGTGTTTTATATAATCTCTCCGTGTGATTGAGATTAGATATATATTGACACAAACCACCGACATGTTTCACCCGATCCATACCCGAAATCCTGTCAACTATTTATATTTACTAATTATTAATTTTCGTTGTAATTATTTATTAACTGACTGATGGTTAGGAACAATATTGTCATAATTTTTTTATCAAAAAGTAAGATTAAAAAAATATATTTTTAAGTTAGAAAATAAGAGGGTCTATTGCATGGTTACTAGTCCCATATGAACATTATGGTATCGGCCCCTAAATAAAACCAATTAGGCCCAACTCTCTCCGCCGCTTGCTCTCCCACAGTTGGTCGACGAAACCACCGCCGCGAGCACCGTACTTTTCCGACCAAATTGCAATTCCTATCCACGCGACTCCCCTTTCCTTTTTTTCCCCTCCATGTCTCCCCTAATAATATCCATCTAGGTTTTCTTTTCTTCCATGGCGATTTCCACAGTTTTCTCGATCTCGATCGTGGTCGTCGCCACGTCGCCGCGTCCATCCGCTTCATCGCAAAGACGCCGTCGTCCGTCTATCTGAAATCCAGTGGCATCTGTAAGTGTGTTGTGACATTAGCATATCAAAGTTTTCTTTCTATATATGTGCTTCAGCAAGATTTTATGTTATCCAACTAAATTCAGGTTCTCTTTATTCCTTTAGGCACTGCAACCTTTTCTCCGTGGAGATATCGACGATTTCGAACAGGGCTCCTCCATGAGTAACTCGAGGGACGACGATGTCGAGAGAGAACGCGCATCCAAGAGATGGTGAGAGTCTGATTAAACAAACATAGCCTTATTAGTAATAATATTTGATGTGAATTTTGTTTTTCAGGAAGGGGGAGGCGATAATGAGACACCGAGGGCGTGTCGGCATGACGGTTAGGGAGACGAGGATCGTGGTTCAGACGACAAGCGATGTCGACATTCTCGACGATGGTTACAGGTGGAGAAAGTATGGGCAGAAGGTGGTAAAGGGCAACCCGATTAATCCTAGGTAAAATTGACTTCAAATAAGAAGTGAATCTTAGCGATTTGTAGTTTATACTTTGTCTCACTTATAGTTATAAAATTATTTCAGGAGCTATTACAAGTGCACGTACGTCAAGTGTCCGGTTAGGAAGAACGTCGAACGAGCGTGCCATGATTTGAGGGCGGTCATCACAACGTATGATGGCAAACAGAACAACAATGTACCCGCAGCACGAGGAAGCGGCGGTTAGGCGATAGGCTATGAGCCGCCCGCCAGTTATGAGCGTGCGATAAAGCCCACTGCTGTCGTTTGAAACCATCCTAACGGGGTCATCATTATGCTCTTGCTACCGGTGACCGAAGTATTGCGGGTTGTTTTCTACCACGAAAAATTTCAGGCAGAAAAGGGGTTCTTTTCTCTATTTGGAGATTTGTTTACTACTTTTATGGTGAAAATATAGTAAAACTTTGTATTTAAAAATAGAATAAATTATTACTTTCTTGATCATCATTAATAATGAGTTCATAATTTGGTTGAACAACACCAGTATTTTTAGAAATATTAAACCGCAAATATTAAAAAATAGTACAAAACAGAGTAGATATCAGTATACAACAGAGTGGATCTAAGTATACAACAGAGGGATCTAAGTATATAAAGAGTAAAAATAATTATAATACAACAGAGGGGATCTAAGTGTATAAAGTGGATCTAAGTATAGAACTCAATAGAGTAGAACTTATTATACAACATAGAAAAACAAAAATTAAAAAAGAGTAGAACTCAATATATAGCAGAGTAGACCTCATTATGAAACAGAGTATAACTATGAAAACAAATTTCCGAGGTCGGCGATCTTAGAGGAGGGGCGGCGAACAATTTCCGAAGTCGACGATCTAGAATCGAGGGCGGCGGCAATGTTCGAGGGCGGCGAACGATCGGGGAAAAAATTACTTGTTGGATTACTTGTTGTATTCTCTAAAAATTACAATCTACTCACAGTATTAATTCATTCTTCTCAATTCATAAGTTAATTATTCTCCTATGTCAGTAAATTATTTTTACTTTAAAATACATGATATAAATCAATAAACACTAAAAAATATTTATAATAGAGTAGAACTCAGTATAAAACATAGTGGATATAAACATTAGTAGAATTCAAAAAATAAATTTTCGTCTATTTATTACATTCTTTTCTATACTGTTTTCTACTATCTGTATTCCAAACATATACTCCATTAATTAGTGAATTCTAGTTAGTAAATTCTACTCTATTTAGTAGTATATTCTACTACATTTATACCTAAACCTTAAACCCTAAAAATAAACCCTAAACCCTAAAAACCCTAAAAACCCTAAACCCTAAAAACCCTAAACCTTAAACCCCTAAACTCTAAACCATAAACCCTAAACCCTAAGGTGAGTCTTGTTTTGAAAGATTTTGTTTCAAAAGGTCTTGTATCGAAGTTGCGATCTATAATCGAGGTCGGCGAACTAAAATCGAGGACGGCGCCATGTTTTAATGAGTTTTACTGCATGCAGTAGTGCATTCTACTCTCTTTATGTGCATATTCTACTACATTTATTCATGAATTCTACTGTATTAGTACACAACATTTATTAATAAATTCTACTGCATTGGTTAGTGAATTCTAGTCTCTTTATTAGTAAATACTACTATAATTATATCTAAATCCTAAACCCTAAACCCTAATTAAAATCTAAAGTGGGTCTTGTTTCGAAAGATTTTGTTTCAAAATGTCTTATATCGAAGTTGTGATCTATAATCGAGGTCGGCGAAGTAGAATCGAGGACGGAGCTATGTTCTAATGAGTTCTACTACATGTAGTAGTTCATTCTACTCCATTTATTCATGAATTCTAATGAGTTCTACTACATGTAGTAGTTCATTCTACTCCATTTATTCATGTATTGTACTGTATTTGTTACTATATTATAACTACTCCATTTATTCATTAATTTTACTGTATTTGTTGTATTGTATTTGTTTACTATATTATAACTACTCCATTTATTCATGAATTTTAATGTATTTGTTACTATATTTTACTCTGTAACTAAATTATTTTACATATAAAATACTCAATTTATTCATGAATTCTAATGTATTTGTTACTATATTTTACTCTGTAACTAAATTATTCTACATATAAAATAAACAACATCTAGTACATAAATAAAAAAATAGTACAAAATAAAGAAGAAATAAGTATAAAAAAAAGTAGAACTCAATATATAACAGAGTAAATATCAGTATGAAGTAGTATTAAAAAATCAAATTTGAAACCATCATTCTTATCTTCTCCAGAATCAAAATGATTACTTCAACATCATCACTAAAATCTACTGAAAAATACATTAAAAAACACATAAAAAGAACAACAATAAAAATAAGAGTAAATTAGAGAAAAAATTAGAATAGGTTTATGATTTAAAGAATAGTATCCTAGTTTACCTTCTTAATAAAAAATGTAATCAATTTATTGTATATATATAATTTAATGTATTTATATTAATTGTATTCATAGTGTAGGTAAGTTTTTCATATTTGATTTGTCTATTTTAACCTTGGTATTATAGTAATGATATTTTCCACATTTATTATGTAACGATTAATTTATTTCAGAAATTTTAATCGTTATTTTCGGTCAGGATGCATCATATGTAGATTCACTGTGCGCTTTGAAAATCATATGATGCATCCTCGAATCAGATTCGATTAAGTACGCGTGCTACCCGGTCTCGATTCACAAGTACTAACTTGAGCTCGTTGTCGGACGAGCCCATCACTATTGGGGTTGCCATAGGAATCCAGGCGGGATCTCAAGATCAGACCATCTGCTCGTGTTTTCATTGTCAACAGTCACTGGCCCATTCTATCCGATGAGAACAGTCGCGCGGTGGTGCTTTACACGGCCGACAACGAGAACCAAGCTGATCTAGCATACAATTTCTATGTCTCGGCTCTTTCTTACGTAAGTGATTTAAACAGTGACGATGAAATCGATATCACGGAAAAACATTATCCGTGTTCTCGTAATTAGCCGGCCATATGAACTCCTCAACCCACGGGTCTCGGTGAGCGTTAACC
This sequence comes from Euphrasia arctica, assembly GCA_014843705.1. Lineage (NCBI taxonomy): Eukaryota > Viridiplantae > Streptophyta > Magnoliopsida > Lamiales > Orobanchaceae > Euphrasia > Euphrasia arctica. Next base: position 10,531 of record JACOMQ010005586.1, on the reverse strand, counting down.
GTGGAGGCGAAAATATGTTTGCAATAAGAATGTTTATAACAATATTTTGTTTTTATTGAGAACTTTAATTTTTGGTGTGAACAAGTGTGGAGGTAAGGAGTCACTTGTCTCTAAATTTATTTCAAGTGGAATGGTACTCAGGCTAAAAAATATGTTGGCAATATTACTCTAATATACAGTGTATGTAATAGCTTCTGACATAAGTGTATGTAATAGATTCAAGCAGGCAAAGACCCACCACATAATCTATGTTAAACTATTGGGATATTTGTTGTGTTATGTCTACGACATAAGTGTAATGACTGTTTCTCTGAAGCTATTATTCAACTTTATGTTTCTTTAACTACCAACTACACTAGACAGATTGTACGTGATATGGAATATCACAGCACCCACGATTATGAGAAATGTCTTCTTTAGCTTTGATGTCTACAAATTCAACTTATTAGTGTTACAATATTGTTACCTTCAACTAATTTTCTCAAAGGGAATCAGTTAACTGATTGATATTATTACATGAATTGTTTGTAAATTATGACTCCATTAGTGTAATTTGACACTGCCAACTACACTGCACAAGTACAGTGTATGTGATAGCTTCTGAATCGGGTGCCAACTACACTACCAACTACACGACATGCTTCAAGCTCAACCGCATGTGTATGCTCCCTTTGCAACGCAGAAGTATGCAGACCACATTGATCATTCTCTCCTGTCAAACACAACAAAAAAAGAGCAAATAACAAAAATTAGCGCAATGCAATTTTCAGCGCAAACAAATTAAAACGAGGCGCTACCGAAGCAAAAACCCAGCACGATAGAGGCAGTATTAGTATCTGATTTGTCTTTGTTCTGTTGGTCATCAGAATCCCACACGGGGGTCGATCCTTTGTCGCTTTTAAGATCCGCCACAGGCTTAGACATGTCCGGAATCACGGTAGGTACATTTTGCAGCAACCGTTCGTATTCCACTTCGGATTCCAGTGTCTTTTTTTCCATCTCGTATTCATATATGCAGTACGATACAATTAAGGGCATACGTATACGACTTAAATAGTTGAGAGGCGCAATACGTGCACATACATACGTAGGATTGTTAATATATTTTAGCAACTGAAGAAAAAAAAAAGGATATTAGTCCTTTCCGTTATCACGACATTGTTGAATGCTGTCGGGTAAAATGGTCAGCCGTCTACGGATCATCTCCGATACAACATCACATTCAACATTAACGAGATGCAACTTCGAGTAAATACAAGAATGCGCAAGACAAAAGATTCATAACGTACAACGTTTGTCTTATCCTTGTGAAGAGATCTAGCCTTTTGTTGGATATACGCCTGCAAAATTAAGACACCTTCCCTTGGCGCAAAATTAACACAATATTTTCCGACTCAAATCCTAGTAGTTACTACTCACAAGTGGTTTGGTCTCTCGATCTCACCCGCTAAAACTTTTCTCATTAAAGCATATTGAATTCCCCCTGCAACAACAAGCAGGTAATTAACACGTCTTATTCATTTCTCAATCAAATGCCGTGTAAAATTATAAAAGAAACGAACTCGTTCGGATACATCATTGGGATGAGTATCTGCAAGCAAAGAAATCTTTATTTCTGTAGGCTCCTCTGATAACAAAAGGACAGTCTCCGTTTCATCGGTTGAGAGTGTTTTCACACTTGAAAAACAATTTCAAAATAAACGTAAGTTTTATTTAAAATAGGCAACCGATCTGACTTGACTAACAAATTCGTCTAACCTTTGACTCCATTAGTTTATTTTGACACTGCATACATCTGCGTTGGAGCAAAGGGAGCCTCCGCCTGCTGTACACTATGACTCCATTAGTTTATTTTGACACTGCCAACTACACTACGCAAGCAGGTATAGTGTATGTGATATCTTCTGAATCTTATTTTAAACCATCATTAACCAACCAAAGACATCCCTGAAATCAATGTATAACTATTGGGACAAATAGTTGTGTCAATGTATAACTATTGAGACGAATAGTTGTTATGTCTACGACCAGATTTTAATTAGTGTAACTGTTAAGCTACTAAACTTTTTAATTAGTGTAACTGTTAAGCTACTAAACTTATTGTCCGTGAACAATTAAATGCATTTTGAACTACAAATTACTATGCATAAGAGGGTACAGTGTACTTACTAGATTCTGACAGTGATTTAAACAATAAAAAACAAACTAAAGACCCACCATGTTATTTTTCCACTAAACGCTAAAGTGGAGACGACGTTGTTGTCGCGAAGTCGATTTCCAGAGTCTCCTCTCAGCCGTTCTTGAATACGCTTCACGATTGTGAGCTTTCTTCTTCAAAGAATCCGATTGTGTGGTTGGAGACATTGGTTCGAAAGCCTGTTAAAAAATACAGACTATTAAAAATGTGCATTAACCAAGAAAACATCGGCAACACATTAACCACTTAAACTTAAACACAATGAAATCTTACATTATTTAATTGGGAAATCTATTAGTTAAACTAATTGATTTGAGTTACTAAATATCAGAATAGTATGTAGTTGTTAATTATGACTCGAATTGGAAGGAAAATAAACGAGAACAAAGAGTCGGTAAAAGACGTGTCTCACCGCACGACTCACGTACATAATTAATTAATATGGATTAATTGTATATTACGTGAGTGGGCTAGACATTACATAAAGCCATGTGTTGGCGTGAGATATGTATTGGGCCAAAGGTTTGAGCTTTGACGTGCACAGCAAGTTCGGGAACCGACGTCTTTTGTTTTGGTTTTGGGTATAAAATTATATTGAGTATATAATTCTATTATTCCTTATGGATTTAGGAGTCATGTATTAGGAAAAGGATTTATTCCTAATTCTAATTGTTTCCAATTTGATAGGTTTTCTACACCTATAAATTGGGGTTCTCCGGTAGACGAAAATCATAGAGTGCAATAGATCATAGAGTGGATTATTGTAAGCCTCAACGATGTAGTCGATTGGTTCTTTCTTCCCGTGGTTTTTTCCCGTGTTTTGGGTTTCCACGTAAATTGTGTGTTCGTTCTTTCGTTTATCTTTTTCTTCGCATCTCATATATATTTCGAGAGTCGTGAGGGATTTAGTTTCAATATCGCAACAAGTGGTGTCAGAGCATCGTAAAGAGCACAACAGTAGTCATAAATGTTTAATTTATATCATCTTTCCTTATAGATTATACATTAACTGATCAAGCAAAATTTCCAAAAAATGAGTACTAAATTCAGTGGTGTGCATACATATTTGCAATATAGTATTTAGAGAACTGGTGTCTGCCCTCAACTCACTCATAAGAGAGAAAGAGAGAGAAACACCCTTATTGCAAATCTATACATTTATCGAAAGTTCACGTTTGCACTAATCTAATGATAGGTTTCACTTTATACTTTATAGAATCAGTTTCATGAGTAACATCACACTAAGAATCTAGTCTTAATACAAATTCAATTTAATAATTCACCCGAGATAAAAATATCAAACACTCACACTCAACAAAGCACATATTTCTGAGGATCTCAATTTCGTTAGATATCATTATTTTCACGCAATTAATTGAATAGTTTCATACGGAGTACATGATCAGTTCACAATAGAACAAATAATAATATAAGAAAAATTGTTATTCGACTCATATAATAATTCAATCTACAATATATATTCGACTCATCCAAGCAAAATCTTCAGCGAAACTCTATTTCATCATCATCATAGACGGGCAGAAACAATTGGAAGAATAGGTTTAGATCTAATATAATTGGGAAAAATAAACACCCCGACCAATTAACCCAAATTTTACGGGTATTAATTTGGAGAACTCACTGTACGTAAACAATTACTCTAAAAACTATGCAAACCCCAGATGGTGAAATTATACCTAATTCACGGAGGAATCTTGCAGTGGATAAAAGTGCCGATTTGCCTTGGGTCGCTGGTTTTCTCCTCCGCGGACCGATGGTATGATTTCAATTTATGTGTAGATATTGTTTCTGAAAACTACGGAAACTCGTTCTTTCTTGGTGTGATTTTGGTCAGGTACAAAAATGGTGAGATTTCAGTTTACTGTAATTAGGGACGCGTGGTTTTAGGTAGTTCTGTATGATTAATGATTGATTTTGTATATAGTGTGTTTAATTGTTTAAAACACACTAAAAGGGCTAATAGGGTAAATCGTACTTTTTTATAAATAGTCGTAAGATTGAGATTATAGTAGAATATAGTGTAAGATAATTATCTTTTTTGAAAATCTCCCTAAAAGTAATTGATTGTAATCTTGTTCTAAGTTGACTAGCACAAAAAGAAGTTGGAGTGCCGACATCTTGTCTAAAAAAACAAGTTAGTTGATTTTCACTTTTGCTAAACATAAAACGACTCTAATTCGCGTAGTCAGTGTGGAGGAAGCTCTCGTACATTGTCCCTCAGAGACTCTTGATTACGTCTTCCCAGTTCCTGATATGATCGGGCAACGATCCTTTGCGTATCTTGACCTGCCGACTAGTCAGCTTCATTTTCGGCAGCCCTAGAAATTCTTGAACATCCATCAGTTTCTGCAAACCAAGAAAAATGCAACTAAGGTATCTGATTCGAAAATATTTTCACAAACATAGTTCACCACTGCAGGAAGGAGTAAATTCATCTTGGACCAATATAAAAAATTCATATTTCACCAGATGCGCAATATATTACTAGACAGTAGACACACTACATACAAAAATAGAACTACACATTTTCACACAAAACACACATTCAAAGAAATATTGCATTGTCGAAGCGCATTCACACACACAAAACGAAATGTATATTACACAAAAAAAGTGATTAATAATTCAAAATTTAAAAGTAATCCAATTACCTTTGTTTTCACATTGTAATGGGTAATACCGCCCATGAGATTGGAAAGGAAGGCGAGTACACAAGCAGCCAGGTAAGGTGTCCACGGACAAGAAAGCCGTTTACATGGCCCCGCTATGGGCGGCCCCACTAGTGAAGAAATAGTGGGAGTAGAAGTAGAGCAAAACGAGGATGCCCAAAGATAGCTGCCATGAGAGACCTAGTCCTCCTACAAACTGAAGTTAAAAAAAAACTGAAGTTAATGTATTTAGGAAGGTATTGAGGTCGAAGATATATACCTGCACAACTGTTTGGCTGAACCATGTAATAAGATCGTATTTGTTAAGGTAACCGGCCATCGCAATAAGTACAGCAAACCATGTAAGTGTGTCCCAAGCAACTGATTCGGCTAGGCATTCCTTCCATGTGACGACCCCGCTTATGAGGGGCACCGATAATCCAAGAATGGCCGCTGTAACTGCATCAACACTCAACACCCCTCCAAATATCCACAGCCCCACCTTATATAATAACACACGATGAAATTAAAAATCATCTAACCAAAAAATGTGCATTGCTTTGTTACCACAATATTTAAGAATGTATTTTCTAGAATTGGCAACTTATTTGAGATCACACACCATTTCCATTAATAATAAGATCAACTTATTTTACCGTGAGAAGCAAAGTTCCGGCCATGACGATGATGCTATTCGAAATCTAAAGAGAAATTTCGAGAACACTAGGAACACAGATTTACCCAACAATCAATTACCCCTAAAACTAAAACCTAATTTTACCGAAAACGAAAAACGCGATCTCGTAAATGAGGATCGGAAACTGTAATTGACATGAAAATTTACCGAATTGCCGTCCGAAAGAAGCTACGCCGCCACGCCAATTACCGAGTTAAGCCGCCGTCGTCGACGTCCGATCATGATGAGCGTCTGCGCCATCGCTATCGTGAACCTGTATCCCGTGCCGGCTTACAAACTATCCGATTAATCGTCGTAGAAGAAGTTTAGGTTGCATCGCCGTCCGTCTCCAATTAATCTCCGTCGAAATCCGCGACTCCGATAGAGTTGAGAGTTTGTTTCATTTGTTTGAGAAAAAAACGAAACAGAAAGAAAGAAGAAGGAAGAGAAAAAAAGAGAAAAAAATGAGTGTAAAAAAAAAAAAATAGGTTTAAATAGAATAAAAAGGTACCATATGGGAATCACATGTACTAGTAGTCTAGTACCACCTAATAAATTGCCAAAAATAAAATTAAAAAAAGTACATATGGGAATCACATGTACTAGTACCACCTAATAAATTGCCAAAAATAAAATTAAAAAAAAGTAGTGAATAAAATAAAAGTAAAATTGTATTTTAATTAAAGGTCAAAAATATTTATAATTCTTTTGAAAAAAATCATAAAAATTCCGTGGAAGCTGATCGGGAACAATTCAACCACAGTGGGGGAGTAGATGGATTTGGTGTCGGTTGGAGAAGGTAATATTGCACGTGTTTCTGATAAGGGATCAGACCATTAATCTAGCCAGTATTTTCGACAATCATTTAAAGAAATACTAGAGAAAGAGAATAAATAGTTGCACCAAAACAAATACTCCTACTAATCTTCAAATACAGCAGTGCAAAAGGTAACATTAATTTATTAGATTATAAATATGAAACGAGTGTTAAAGCGGTACGGTAAAGTTGTTATTACATAAACTAGAAAAAATCATATATAATGAGCCGAAAGCAATTATCAAATATTGCATTATTCTATCATATGATAGAGAAACTTCAAAGTGTGATGACGGTTATTTAGGACACGGGCAGTTGTTAGTCGATTCGATGCAGAAACCATTATTGTGGGTTATATCTCTGTACATAAAAATTTATAAAGTATTAGTTTAAAAGTATTATATATTAGATTTATGGAGTATATATATTAGATTTACTCACATTACTTTAAGAGTTCCTGCTCCGACTAAATCTATCACTGATAGGGGAAAGCAACCACCCAACTTGTTATTATGCAAATTACTGTCCTTGCAATATAGAGTAGAAAATAATTGACTGACACATAAATTTTAATTAATGCGACAAAGCCGCTTAAAGATGATCAAAATAAACTAAAATTAAAAAAATAAATGAATAGATGTGCGATTATCAAAATGATTTTTAATATTATCTCCTTGTAGTAATTAATGTCATTTCACAATCCTAAAAGAATATTAAGAAAATTTAAATTATACATAAAACTATTATATGTGCCAAAATTAAATTCACTTACAGAGTTGTTAGTTTTCTCAAATTTCCCAATGTTTTTGGAATAGAACCGTTGAGTGCGTTGTTGTTAAAATCCAAAGTGACCAGCTCCGTCAAATTTCCAAGTGCGGCAGGTATTGACCCCGTTAAATGATTGTTGTATAACACTCTGTCGTCGTCATGATCATAAACCAAATATATAATATCATGAAATTAAGCATGAAATACTGTAATTTTGACTTACAGAGATTGTAATTTCGTCAAGTTGCCAAGTGCTGGTACTAAAGTACCAGATAAATTAAAGTTTGAAAGATCACTGGCCGGGTAAATGAAAAAAAAAAAATTGATAAATTTTTGTAAGCAAATTAAATTTTAATGATTTATATACAGTATATAATTAGAAAATAATTAATTAAAATATTATATACTATTTTCTTACACTCTTGTGACACGGTAACTAGTGTCACATGTGACATGGAACCATGTGCAGGGGTTAGTACTAAAGCTAGGATTCCAATCAAACAAGACGTTCGGATCCTTTAATGCATCCTTGAAGGCTATCAAAGCGTCACCTACACAACAAAATTAAATAGAGTAATATTTAACTATTAATTTAAATATTGAAAAATAAAATAAAATTACGAACCTTCATCGTTGGCATGGATCAGTAGCATAAAAGGATGCATAACTAAACACAATGCCAGAAAAAAAACTCTTCCCATCATCGTCGGCATAACTTAATTTGTGTACTAGTAAGCGTATTAATTAATTAAAACTAAATGTGGCAGGTGCGGTGCTCAATTCTTGCATCTCCGACCCTTCTATTCCTCAATTTTATAGTGCCTAATTCCCAAGGGTAATTGGATTACGTATATGAGTTCGTACTCGGTACTCCTGAGTCCTGAAGTAACAACTTACGACATACCTACTAGAGAGAGCACGCGCTCGCCCAATATAAATCTAATTTATCAAGATGTTAGACTATCTTTGTTTGGTATATAAAAATTATGAAATCCTCAAGGTCTAAAGAAATTTTAGGTAACTTACGAGGAAAAGAGCATGCGCTCGCCCATAGTCACTGCATGCCCGATTTCTTTTAGACTATCAAGATTTTTCAAGAGAAAAATATTAATTAATCTAATTTATGAAGTTGTTGACTATCTCTTTGTTGTTTGGTATATAAAGATTATGAAATCTTCAAGGTGTAAAAAAATTTTTATCGAATAATATTGGGTGTGGTATCCGTCAGTTCCGTTTCTGATAATTTAAGGGCCTAATTAAGGGAAGTATCAAAATTGGGTCTCACATTTTATTACTATATATATTTATATAACAATATTTTTTTTAAATAAAAAAAAAAGTATTTCAAAAATACTAGAGATTATTCAATTAAAAGAACTAAGTATGTATAATTTTTTAAAAAAAAAAATAATAAATTTAATGAAAAAAATCTAACATTACTCATGAAAAATATGTACCTTTTCTCCCCGCCAAAGCCAACAATAATGAACAATTAGAAAATAAAATAGAATAATAGCTTTCTCCAAAAAAATAATTTTTTTTTGAAAAAATTATTCAGTAAGAAATAACAATTTTAAGTAAATATTAGAGTTTTTATTAAAATTATTCTGTAAAAAATAACGATTTTAATAAATAAAAATTTTAGTATATTTTTTCTAAATCTGTTATGAATTATTTTTTCTTAAAATATTTTTTAATTTTTTTATCATTGATTAAAAAAAGTTTAAATATGTAACTAACAGTTTATAATTATTAAATTCCCGAAAATATTTTAATTAAATTTTAGCTTAGTCTAAACCAAATTTCAAACACTTGAACTTGAGCCCATTTTTCGTTTCATTCTATTCTATTTGGGTGTCGCTATTCCCACCTTCATTTCCTCTAATTACACCCCCATGTTTATAATTTTAATTGTTTATTAATTTTAGGTGGTGTGTTAAGTAAAATTAATGAACAATTAAAATTATAAACATGTGGGGTGTATTTAGACTTTAGAGGGAATGGGGTGGGAATAGCGCCACCCATTCTATTTTATCACAACCCAATAAATATAAGTTCGAGACAATTTATACCTTGTTCCTAGGAGTACGATTCTAATCGTACATCCATGAGTATATTTTCATGTATTTTTCATTAGGTATGCTAATATATTCATTGTTATGCTAATTTAATGTTTATAATAATTGTTTTTTGAAATGAAGATTTCTTAATTATTAAATGATGATTTCTATATTTTAAAGGGTGAGAGCAATATTTATATTGTAATCCCGGGAGTATGATATAAGTATTGTAAATTCGATTATACATCTTTTAACCCATAAAATAAAGTCCAACCAAAACAAACTCCAGTAAATCACACCTATAAATGCCCATCATCTACTTCATACATAAGAAGCATCGACAGTTCCCTTCATCACAAAAACCTACAGTAGTTCTCAAACACCCATTCATGCCCTGCTCAAAACTCGACACCATTCGATGAATCAAGTTCAGCCCATACATGAATTAACCGTTGCACCCTGACCGAGAAGACTTCCTCCTCGAGCCACCGCAGGTCGAAGATCGAAAAACCACAAACCACAGTCGGTTCCTCCGATCGAGAATAGTCGTCCGAGATCGTTTGAAGAGGGTTGCTGCAAAATCTCTTCCCCGATGGCCGTTGACCTCAAAGACGAGAACCTCTGCTGGACCTCACTAGGACAAGCCAAACACCATCGTCGTTAGCCGAATCAGTTCAGTCGGATGGCTGCCCGTTGTCGAAAATCGAAGCAATATCAGGTTTTCAACTCCCGTCGCCGCTGCCCTTGTTGGAAATCGATATCCCGGGTTATCAAACTATGCGGAACCGACAACCCGACCGAAATCCCATCGCCGGAAATACGCGAACCACCGTACGACGCCGGGGCTCGACATTAGCATCGCCGCGGGATAAACCCGCGGCCGAAACCCTAGCCGAGCCCCCGCCGCGAGGGGGCTCGCGATCGCACTTCGCGATCGCTGGGGCTGCCCAGCAGCCCCCGGCAGTGAGTCCGGCGACTCACCGCCACCGCCGGAGGAGGGCGGTCAGCTTCCAGCTGACCCGCCGCGGCCTCCCTCGCGATCGACCTCACGGTCGATCGCACGCCCCGGCTTCCAGCCGGGGTCCTCCCGTGCACCATGCTGCCGGCGAGGGTGGCCGGGATCCACCATGGCACCAGCCCACGGTATCCCGGCGGTCGATCAAGGATCGATTGTATGCCCCGAAATCCAGCCGGGGCTTCCCTCGTCGTGTGCATGCCGCGATCGAACCCTAGGGTTCGATCGCCCCCTCGGCTTCAAGCCGAGGCTTCTCTCGATCTTCGCCGGGGATCTCGAATCCCCGTCCCCGAAATTCGTCGTTTTCCCGGATCGTTCGTTCATGTATG
>JACOMQ010005585.1:0-16452 GCA_014843705.1 Euphrasia arctica | reverse complement strand
GGTGAGGACTCCCAATCTCTAGATTCTCTACTACAAAATTCACAATATCAACAGGTTCTGGCGAGCCAAAAAAGCCTCAACTATTTTTGGAATCTTTGAATCCTATTATTTCCAATTTGGTTTCCTAAAGAATTTAATTCAGAAGATTACTTTATATCATCCATATTTTCCTCTTTTTATAAACAAATAATATATAACACTACACCAATACAAGGTTTGTCAATTTCTGGTAATTTCAGCCGTTTATTATGAGTTGCAAGCTAACAGTAATCGGAATATACTGACTAAAGCAATCTAACAATTAAAGCCTATGTTTCATTAGTAAGCAGCGGCGTACTTATCTATATAAATAAGGAGAATCCCAAAACAAAATTTTCATCAAAAAACTCACACACAGAAATATTCGAAGTAATAACATTATATCACACTTTCCAATAACTCTTCCAGTCTACAACCATTTTAATTTTCTTTACTTATAAACAACATCTACATTTTTTCGTCAATTATCCGAATTAAGTAATAACGTTAGGTCACACTTCCCACTGGGTAGCTATTGAGACGAATGGGGGTGGTATTTACCACTTAATGATACTAATATTTTTTTCTAAATAATCCTATACAAAATCTCATCAAAAATGTTTTTCATAGTTCCATGCTATAAATCCATTATCCATCATTGAAGTCATAGTATGTTAAGGACATGTCCTAACTATGGGTAACCTGTATGTAATTGCACGTTTTCTTCTTCTTCTTCTTCAGAGATTAACACTAGCCACTCGTTTGTTTAAATCTCCACATCATGAATCGTTATATTACATGGTTTTCCCTAAATCTACAATTCACATACTAACAGATTTTTAACTACCAAACAATATTTCACTACTTTTTATCAAACTAAATAATGTTCACGACTACAGTTCAATATCATATGCATTCATATTTTCAAGACTCAACATTCTCCTTAAAAATAAAATAAAATAACCATGCATAGATAATTTCCACCCCTAAACCCTAGCCAGAGATATAATTCCGATCCAATCTTTGGTCAGCAATTACACTGACCTGTTCCCTTTCAATGAAATACTAGCACTAAGAGTCATTCCTTACGAAATTCTGCATCATTAATTGAAAGAAAAATGCAAAAAACTGTAACCACATTCCATGTACTAAGCAAATGAGTACCCGGGCAGCAAAAGAATAAACAACTCTCGGAGTGATTGACATTTTCCATAGTAAATTAGTTAGACAACAAGAAAAACTGTCTAGTTCGCGCGAAAACCCAATGTGTGAATCTAAACGTATAGCATCTTGCGATCGCACCAGAGACAAAAAACCACTTAACCACTACTTAAAATTACGCAAAAACCTAAGTTTCGACATTAATTGGCACTTAACACAGGCAAGAGCAAGAGCAAGAGCAAGAGCAAGAAGGACACATAGACACCCCCAAAGGGATAAACAACGCAAACATAAAACATTAATTTCAGATCAATTTTTTCCTGAAGTAAAACCCTCGTTTCGAAAATACACAAATAGAGTTCAGAAAAGGTCGAAGAACATCGTGATTCCACAGTCTAATTGCTCAACGATTAAGAAGCTAAGAATAAACTGTAAAAGCACAAGAGCAAATCCAGATAAAAACAGCATACCTCGAGAACAATCCAAGTACCCAGAAACTAGGATTAGGGTCCGGAACTTGCAGTTGCGCAGTGACTTGAAATGTGGTATTTGATTTCTAATCAAAATCTGAAGCAAAAGAAATTGCGATGAATCGATTATCAGAAATGGTTTGTGGAGAAGATGATTGGGATTTGGGAGCTCGTGACAGCTCTCAGTGACTGTGTGAGAGAGGTCTCTTCAATAATAAATGTGTGTTCGTAAGTAGTTGGTTAGTATAGTCCGGGTTGTCGGGTCGAACCCGTATACGTAATTATTAGACCTTGTTACATTAGTATGAGGAAATTAAAAAATAATGTACCAGTACTAATTTTGTTGAAATTTTTTGTGCCAAAAAATATACTTCCTCCAACCTTGTTACGCTAGGATGGACGCAAAAGTTAAGAAATAATACTATTATTAGCTAGAATGGACAAAGTTAAGAAATAATACTACAGTAAAACCTCTATAAATTAATAGCCTCGGAACCGTGAAATTTTATTAATTTAGAGAGGTTATTAATTTATCGAGTATTTTTTTTCATTTAAAAAGCTAAATCGGGACCGAAAGATTCTATTAATTTAAAGAGGTTATTAAGCAATGGAGTATTAATTTATAGAGTTTTCACTGTAGTAAGTTAAGAAATAATACTATTACTATTATATAGTTATTGACCAAAGTAAAAGGATATTGTGATCTTTTTTTAGTAATTTTTTCATTATTTTTGTATACTATTTATTTACTAAATTTTATTTTAATAATTTTTTCATAATTTTTGTATCTTGTTTATTATATGTATTAAATGTGCATTAGCTCTAAGAGAGAGAGAGTAACTTTTGTGAAGTAAAAGTGATGACATCTTAAAAATATTATTTTGTTTTAAGATTACCCAGTCTTTTTCACCGTAGTTTCATAATCTGGAAACTCTTTTTGATAACCAAAATGACTAAATTTGACTAAAATAAAATAACATCGAAATGAATCGAGGTCAAAATCAAGAATTATATTCTCATCATTCCAGTGAAATTGCTTTAATTTCCTTTTTTAGCATGAAATAATTTTTTTTACAATATTTAAAAAAATATTAAATAACTATAAATACACACACAATTGTATATCCACAAGTTGAGAACCCCACTCAAGACTAATAATCTACTACTGATGACAGCCTTAAATTGAAGGCTCAGTGAGGTTTATACAGTGAAAACTCTATAAATTAATACTCCATTGCTTAATAACCTCTTTAAATTAATAGAATCTTTCGGTCCCGATTTAGCCTTTTAAATGAAAAAAAATACTCGATAAATTAATAACCTCTCTAAATTAATAAAATTTCACGGTCCCGAGGCTATTAATTTATAGAGGTTTTACTGTAGTTCCTGCAACATTCTAATTATAATTTGAACTCTCTAGCAAAAACAAGAAAGAAAAAGATAATAGATTCAAGCCTTGAGGTTGTTTAAATGCACTATGAACAAGTCATTCCAGGTATCAGTAAGTCCCGGTAAGCACCAATGCATGCAATCTTCGTGTCTTTTCCCACCGGCCGCAGATGGATGGGCATCACCTCTAAACTCGCTCATATGTGTTATGTCCAATATCCGGAATTTTGAGCCTTCGAGGGCCCAATGCAGGTGCTCGTTCACCAAACGTGTCTCCACATTCGTTCCATTGTTCTTAATAGAGAAAAACTCTTCTACCTGAAAATAGAAAAAAAAATACTAATACTCCTGTGATACTTTGTTGCTTATACTTGGTTGAAGATGATGTATTATGTAACTCAAACTTGTCAACTAATGTACATAACCAAATTCAAAATAAACACTGTGAATTTGCCTAAATTCCTAACTAAGCACACACGAACGGACATAGAAAAAGCTTACTTCTTGTGGCACCAGAGGCTGCACACGGGGACAAGTCCCACCATGATCCCAGTCACCTCCTTCAAAATGCCTAGGTGACTGTGTTCGGAAAAACAGAGTTGCACCAGGACGTGCATTCTTTTCAACATAAGATGCCTATTTAAAACATAATAGGCAATAAAATAAAGGTAAGAACACATAATTGAACTTCCAAAAAAATTCTCGTCATAAAGACAGAGGAATTTTACACAACAAAATTTATCAAGATAAAAATTATTGGAACCCAGAGTCATACCATGTTTCTTAATACCATATCTAGCCCAGCACTGGTTGCGACAGGAGGAGTAACAGGTAGACCCTTCTCAAAGAAGATCATAGGTGATTTCATGGGATCAAACTTTGACGGAGCCCACCACCTAAAGCAGAAATCAAGAAACAAAATGAGAAGCCAAAGAAGTAAAAAAAACAAAAACAGGAAAACAAAACTTGAATTACCAATGTCCAGTATTAAAGATGAGTATATCGTGGAAACTCGGAGCACTTGCCCAAGTTGCTTCTGGTAAATCGACATCAACTCTATATCCCTCCTTATAACCAAGTGTCTCCAATATACCACTATCACTACTGGCTGACCACCTGAGAGCACCGAAAAGAAAGAAAGAAAAAGGAAAAAAAATATTAAGAATGTACTAACAGGAAAAGAAGTTAAATTATGCTCGTTGAGTGATAGGTACAATCAGAAACAATATTAGTGCAAATTCAGACACTAAATGTGTGTAGAAATAAGAGTAGCACCCATCTCATAGTATAAATACATAGCAAGATGTCCAAATTCCTCTGCACAATATTAAATGTTCAAAAGCATTTTACAAAGGCTACTCCTCCATAGGGGTGGGGTCATTTTTTTCACCAAAGAAACAGGTAATTCATAAATTCATCAGGAATTGATCGACATGTTTAAACAGCAATAATTCATAAGCCTGTCTAGCTTCTTAACGGTTCGCATGGACTCTAAAATTTCAGATGTGAGGCTGGACGCAAACATAAGAACCCCACCTCAAGTATCCTTTTATTTTTATTTATTAGATGCGCAACTAAACTTATAATTGTTCATAAACAAACTTGTTATTGGAAGAAAACAAACTTATTAAGTTTCCATCCCACGTTTTGTTTTTGTTCTTGTGTTTCTTTAACAACAAATAGTACAAAATAAACTCTTAATGGAGGAATTACTGAATAAAGGAGTGGGG
Organism: Euphrasia arctica; assembly: GCA_014843705.1. Classification (NCBI taxonomy): domain Eukaryota; kingdom Viridiplantae; phylum Streptophyta; class Magnoliopsida; order Lamiales; family Orobanchaceae; genus Euphrasia; species Euphrasia arctica. The sequence goes on along the minus strand of JACOMQ010005585.1, from coordinate 11,684 downwards.
AGCAGACATATACAAAGCGTTAACATCGCACTTGGCTTACCTACCATAACGTGCCAGAAGATTTGTTCGGTGATACGCAATGGTAAGATTGTAGTTGACGAAAGTGAAACCACGGTCAGCTCCAAACGGACGCCACTTTTTAACCACGGGAGAGGCTTGTTTCAACGCACAAAAAACAGACACAAACATGTTCCTATTCAAGGAGTCACCAACAAACCCTGCACTGTTAAAAGATCAACAAGTCGAAAAACAGCGATCGACATAAAAACAACCTAAAGATCAAGAAGAAACATTTCAATATAATGCGAGTGAATTTTCATATAGATCAACTCACACACAATTCGCAAAGACCAAAGTAATTTTGGAATATCTTTCTATGTAATTTAATCAGTCAATAGATTTCAATTCCACACCATATATTCACGAAGTACACCAGATTTACTCACCGATATTGGTATCTCTGAAACTTTCCAGGAAGCGCAACGGATCGAAAGGCGGGAGGTCACAGCCGTAGGGTTTCCAGCGCCACTTGAGAATATCAACGGCGTTGGATTTGTTAGCGGCGATGCAGTTCCAGCCTTTGAAGATCTCTTTGCAGGTGTGGTCGTACCGCGGCGGAGATCTGACCGTGGGATCGTAGATCCACCTCCCATCCGAGTAGTTGCAGTTACTGTGAATCTTCTTAGAAACCGAAGAATAGGTCAGCGGCGATACGGTGTCGTTTCGGAAGAGGGAAAAACAGAGGAAGATAGAGGCGAGGCAGATAAGAGAGAGAAGGACGCGTGAAGCGAGTGAAGAAGTGGAAGCGGTGAGTTTCCTGGAACTGTGATGGAGTTCTCTCGCGGCCATGGAGGAGGAAGGCGGGGTGCAGAGACGGCGCCGGCCACGCTCTGTAAACCAAATGCACTGTATTATTATTTATATTTATTATACGCAAATTCAAAAAACAATTGACATTATTCAAATATTAATTTTTATAAAAATAAATTTATAATCAAACTTCAAACATTTATAAATTCTTTTCCCTCCCAAAAATCTAACAAATTCATTCCTTTACACTTCTTAGTTCTTACTCAAGCTTAACTCTATTTTTGGATTTTTCTTTTGAATATGAATAACTAAAACTGGAAAAAGGATACATGAATTTTGAAACATCATTAAAAATTTATTTTATGAGTATAATCAATAAAAAAAATTACAACAAAGTTCTGATATTTCTTAATAGCACTTGCTACAAGACGGAGTATAAACGAATGGGTGTCTTTCTAGTCTTCAGTATAAACGATTAAACGAATTAACACGGCTCCTTCAATGATAAACTGAAACGACTCCTTCTATTTCTTACTAACGAGATGTGCCGGCACGATTGGTGCCGTTGGCAACAAAGAATACAATCTTCAGTCAGATAATTAATTAAGAGGTTTGAGGTGAAAAATTTGGCAGTCAGACTTGAATGAATCCTTGGTTGCAGCCTGTTCGAACTTCTTGCTTGCAGCGTCGTTCTCTTCTAAGTTGGTCTGGGCAAAGAACTTCACCCACCAAGATGAGCTCCGGAATTTGGCCTACACAAAACAATTGGCACGCAAATAGTTTAATTTCAAGCTTAGGACCATTAATTGCTACCTATGAGTTCAGATTCTCGCATAAGAATAGTATGTGACACACACATATATATAGAAAGAATAATATAAAGGCCAATGCCAAGTGGAAAAGGAGACGAGATAAAGACTTACGGGGCGTCCAAACTTGGATAGCTCAGCCACTTTGGCCCTTTGACGGCCAGGGTAACCTATATATACACAAAATCAGTAAAACTCCACAGTGAATTTGACACTGGTAACACTGATCGGGTTGAACCAGAATTATGAAAAGGTTGACCAGACACAAAGATACGGATACCCTGCAATACAGACCCCTAAGCAGCAAGCTCAAGCATGCTTAAAATACTAAAATCATATCTAGTTGTTCTCGTCTAGTTCTAGTTACTCCACTTATGCTTAGTGTGCCCTAAGTTGTGGACTACGTAACAAAACTGGCACTGTGGCACATCCAAACTCCCAGTGATAATGAATTGGAATTGTCCATTACGAGCTTAGATAAGTGTAACTCAATTGGAATAGTTTAAGCTTATTGATAAAAGACTCACATCAAAATTCCTCAACTGTCCGTACCAAAAGATTTGTTGTTTCTAAAGTTAAATTGGAAAACTCAAGAAGAAAATTCAAACAAAATTAATAAAATAATGGCCTAGTTAATTATCTGACTCTTGTTATAGCAAAATATTGTATGATTGCTAAAGGATATAAGAATGCATGCAGGGAAGGATTTAGATTTGTATAACAATGGGAGCATAAAAATAAATATTGTTAAATGTTGCATCCAAAAATTAAGGGAACACTTCTGAACTTATTAGTGGATATAGTTTGCTTGTTTTATTTATTTTACCTAATTAATATATGTAACCTTTAAATGATATATAAGGAAAATGTGAGGGCAACTGCCCCCAGTCTAGGGAAAGTAAGAACTCTAATTACCAGATAATATGACCACGCCATCAGAAGACACCCTCGCAAGCTCCGGAACAGTCTTGTTAAGATACCTTGGTGACAAGTAATCCAATGCATCTGACGCAATAACAAGAGAAAATGACTTAGGCCTGTAAGGAAGGGGGAACTTGATATCAGCCACACGCACAATGCCTTTATGGACAAGGCTCTTGCAATTGACATCGACATCGTCTAACTCATATGGCTCCAGACCCCAAGATTCAGTATCCTCTTCCTTTAATAACTGAGAGACTACCGAGCAGGTTTCAGGGCCCACGTGCAACACTTTCCGCGTACTGTCGCCATACGCTTTCTTCAGAATAGGTATTATCCTTTGAAGTTCGGGTGTACATGAAACACCACCTGCATATACATGAATTAATTATTCAAAAGGTGTTCTCATATGATTGGTAGAATTTGTTTTGGATTGAAAAATAAAAACTGAGAAAAGGCCAAGTGGTGCATCAAGTGGCGAATATCAGATCAGGAATTGAATGGAAGCATGTACTCGCGTACATCAAAAAGTAAGATATGCAAAGAAGATTGTCTATCCCCAGACATAAGATTACTTTAAAACATCAAAGGCACCATAACAAACACAGTCTACACTAATTTATGCTTACGTGTCAATGGGACCTATTAATTTGAAGCAAGGTCTATTTACTAGTAGTAAACGTTTTTTTAGTATAAAACTATTCTTCTATAGAAAACCTCTATTGAACAAGAACAAATAAAAAAAATGGCATTTGAAGTATTAAAGATTGCTCTTTAAACAGAGAAATTTACCCTCAAGCCTATTCAAAGAAGATACGTCACCACCATTGCCACCTGTAAGGAAATAATTAATAAAAATTACACATGATTAAAATCATCAAACGTTACGTTCCTTCTCCAACATCTTCCACAACACCAAAGCTTACCTAAACAAATTTTGTTTGAAAGAAAAGGATAAGAGAAAGGGAAAAAAATAGAAATGATCAGATCAATTAATTTATTACAATAAGTATATGTGTTGTCAGTGTGTGTATCAAAACAGGTCAGAAACGAACCTGGACTACGATATAGATAACCAACAATCAGAAGTGATCCCTGGAAATTGAAGGAAAATACCCCATTAGTTTTCTCAATGTGAAATCAGAAGGATCTGGATTCTGGATCCTCAACATTTACTTCCCATGAATTTACTGTGGGGTTGGAGAGAGGATAGGAATGAATCCATATAGAAACCTATCTATAGGCCATGTAAACTAAATATAGATGGCACATTTCCATGGTGAAATCAAAATATAGCTCTCTGTATCTTTCGTACACACTATTACAATCAGGGCAACATCCTTTGGCCAGATTTTCTATGATTAAAACAAGTGAACTTGTCCTAAAGACAATAAAGTAGCTATTGAAACAGGTCGGACCAACTCATTAATAACAACCAAAAAATTAATATACAATTTTAAAAAAATGGAAAATCATAATTAACACACAATTAAACTCAACACGACTTTCTCACTTAAGATAACACAACAACTCAACATGACTTACCTAAAAAAAACACATCACATAAACCTCGAACATTGTAAGATTTATAACATGATGATTGAGCAATATGCATTTGCCTGAAGATGAGAAAATCCATCTGCGCATGCAAGCACAGTTGCATTGACTATACAAGTGCAAGTGTCCGCACGCATAAAATAGTGACATTTTACAAGTATAATACAAGAAGTAAAAGACAACAAGACTTACTATCACAACAAGTCCTATTGATAATAGGGGAGATGGACGGGACTTTGAGTGCAATCCACCCACAAAAGGAATGCCCCCACCGTCTGCAAACCGACGAGATGTATTTGGGCGCCTTGACATTTTTCTGTTTTCAGTTGTGATAACCTGCTTGACATGATTAAAAGCACGTGAATATAAGTCCAACAAATTGGGGTAAGAGATACCAAAAACGACAATTTATAAAATTTCACTACATATAGCATGGAGCTCATTTATAACTAATGTGGGATTATACACATCATTTGACAATAGGATCACCGATCACCAGTCACCACCAAGTACTGATTGAAACGAACCTCTTCTTCCAACTTAGAAGAAGTAAAAAGTCACCCCATTCAGCAAAAAGCTCATTTATAAGTCATAACAAATGTTGATTCACACCCACCAATCAAAAATAAGAATCTCCACCAGTGATGGAGCGAGGCAGGCGGCTCCTCCAACTTAATATTTTCTTCAAATCAAATTATTTAACCAATGAATTTATGGTTCCGTCCCTGATCAGTTATCACCACTCACTTAGACAGCCATAGGCACAAACGAGATAATAGAGATGCTTGAGCCCCATCTTAAACCATGGTTCCGTCCATGTTTTATACAAATTCTCATCACAAACTCGATCTTTTAATGAAATTGCATCCAGTTAACGCTACTTGCTATTAAACGTAAGTAAGCTTTAGTCACCGTACGAGCAAAAAGCTCGGTAAAAAAAACATGAACGGATAACAATGAGCAACGCAGTGCAGGTCTGCAAGAATGTCTAACTCAGACAAGGTGGCAGAAACTAAATCACAGCAAAAGATCAGCTCATTCAAGCTATCCTAAATACATCTAAACAAAATCGCTCAGCTCTAACAGATGAGATTATAATCAATCGTGCAGAAAATAACAAATGAAATTCGACAATCCACAAACAATAAAAAAATGCAGAATATTGAATGAATAATCGAAATGGTAATGAAAAAAAAAACTCAGATGTTACCTAAATTGGGGAATCGAAAGAGAAGAGCACGAGCAGGTTGGATGATCCAGAATCCAGATCTCTTTCGCACCTAGGTTTTTGTTTTTGTTTGTTAATTTTTTATTATTTATTTTTATCAAAATTACAGGAAAATGTGAAGCCCTCGCAATTGAACTTTATACTGTATATCTTCGCACCGAACGTATTGATTTTCTTTTACACATTGTTTATTTATTTATTTATTTATTTATTTATTTATAAGGTAAACTTGATACAAATAAATGCTTGGATAATCACATTCAAAACTAGGTTAGAGTAATGCACTTTGCAAAGGGAATTCAAATCATTTTTCTTGGACATTATGTTGCTGTTTATCTATTTCCTTTCTAGGAGTATTTTCTAAATATGGCAATTCATTCATGTGCATGATTATTAATATATAGTATATATGTTCGAGTTGTTCTACATCTCCCGAGTCCTGAGTACTATATATTTTTATTTAAATAAGTTTATAAGATGTTCAAAGTTCAAACTTTAATTTTGGTTAATAGTTCGAATTCTTGTTTCAGCTCAAAATCATTCATATGAAAATTAGTTTTATAACTGTAACTATATGAGTTTGAATTACAATGTCTTGAATTTAGATAACTAAGGCATGAGTTTGAATTACAATGTCTTGAATTTAGATAACTAAGGCTTGCCACCAAATTTGAGTTCATACGGTAAATCGTTTCCAATCATTAAATTCAAATTTTAACTCAAATAAATAAAACTTTAAAATTACAATACAAAATTACATAATACAATACCATATTAATAATTAAAAACACAAATATTGTTACAATAAATACAATATATAAATTACAAATTACATTTTAAAAAAAAAAATACAACAAATATAATATATAAATTATAAAGGAACAATTTATGATATGTCCCGTCTTAAATGTCCCTTTTGTGAAATACCCCATTTTTTTATTTTTATTTTATTTATATAATGTAAATTAAATATGTATTTACAAATATTACTTCTGCCCGTTTTTCTCACAAAAACTGCCCGTAAAAGTCTCGATGATGTCGATGATGGCTCTCCACTTACAAACAATTTCTCTCTTTTGAATTCGATTCCAAGAACCTCCCCCACCTCACCACGGGTAAAGAACATCAATTCCAAGAAACTAAAAAGCAAATCGAAGGGTTGAAGGTCGACAGCAGCAATCGAAAGAAAACCCAGAAACTTCGGACATTTTTCCCTCTTAGTCGCACTCGCCGGAATCGACGGTTGAAAGGTAAACCCTATTCATATATTTTGGGCGTTGAGAAGGAGGCACCGCGGCCGTCATTCGGTTCTCCCGTATCCATCAATTGAGTTGCGTTTGTTCGTTAAGAATATTCATCAATTTTCCCTTGTTTGTTATACACATTGAAATGCATTTTTTTACAATCGAAGAAAAAATTGAAGTACCCCCGAGTGTTTTTGAAATGGAACTGGATTGGAATCTCAATTGTACATTCTACTCTTTGCAGTACCTTTTGATATATTACGGGAGATGGAGGGGCTTTTTGCAACTGGTGTTTTTGTTGGGGTCGGAATCAAACCTTCTCAAGATTGAATTGTCCGACAATTAATGCCTCAGAATTTTCCAGAACGTGGTGCATCGAAGGGCCCAAATTTCATCACATTGCGTGATTCCTAGGCATACGAAGGAAAAATTGTGCTTCCTTTTCCTCTAAGTCGTCACTCGCCCAAATCGCTGGTTGGACGAAAAATCTAGGTGTTGTTTTGAGACTTAAACGCAAGAAAAAGACCAAAGATTGAACAATAGTGTCAAGTTGGGAAATGCAGAAACTTCCCCTCAAAATCTGTTTTCATGGGCTGCTGTCACTAGCCTCTTACCACGTATGGTCAGATATATCTTTAAGTCTAGTTTCGGGAGAATTTTGGATCATGTCAATCCGAGTTCGCATGAAAAAGTTATAACAAGAATCGATGAGTTGCGCATGAATGGTCTCATTGAGCTAAATATGGAGCAGAAATAATAATGACGGAAAATGCAACGACTTTGATTTAGAAACTTGTTTCACTCGCTTTGAATCATGCTTCATGGTATACATGGATGGAAATCTCTTGAAGTCTACTTTTCGAAGAGTTTTGAGTCGCATTAAGAGCTACCCAGAGTTGGGAGAAATGCTTGATTAAGTGAGAAGAGGACACCGGGAACTTCCTGAACTTATGCAGTGATTTTGAAGCTTCATCCTGGAAGCACACTTGGAGTTATGATATGTTCTACAGATATAATTGAAGATCATGAAGTATCGTTTCTATAAGTTTTAGAATCGAGTAATTCGATGGTTGTATGAGGATGATATGGTGAAAACCGTGAAATCGGGTAAGGTCGTATGAGGATGATATGTCGGAGATGATAGAACGCATTTATTCTTTAAGGTTGTAAAGATTTTATGATAATTACATATTTTTTGTGTACTTGATAATTGGTTTTTGGGGTTGAATTTTGTAGAAATATTTTGTGGTTTTGGCTATTTAATATTTTGTGATTTTGGTTGTGAAAATTAAATTTTGAAAATTGAAATTCTGAAATTAATATGATAAGTTATAGTTATAAAATTACAATTATAACAAATAAAATTTATAATTGAAAAATATTTCACTCTATGAAATCAAGGGAATGAGTTATTTTAATAATTATTTTGTATCCATTCTAATGTAATTAAGAGAATAAGTTATAATTTATGCTAATGAATGCGTAAGTATGTCATTCCAACTTATTACGATCATGAGTGTATGGGTGTATTAGTATCACCATAAATAAGTTAATGTATTATGATCAACTCAGCGGATAGAGTATCTCTTTCATACGGCGAGAGTCATTGGTTCAAATCGAATAGTAGGTAAAACTGACCGAAACCCCTGCTTTTGAATGAACAAGATATTGAGGAATTGTCGATATGTAAAATCTAAAGAATAAGAAATATTAGTCATAACATGAATATGTTATTCAATGGTATAACATGAATGAATCGTGCTAACAAGAACCATTATGTGGCTATATACTTAAGTATGAAATTCATATACCTAAAGATGAATTTTATATACAACAACAAATTAGTCATATACTATAAAACATCACATAAACATTCATATACTTTAGTATGAAATTCATATACTTATGGATGAATTTCATATACAACAATAAATTAGCCATATACCATAAAACATCACATAAACAATCATATACTTTAATATGAAATTCATATACCTATGGATAAATTTCATATACAACATCAAATTACTCATATACCATAAAACATCACATAAAGAATATAAATTAATAAAAATACTCTAGAATTTTGAGAATCATGTTAGATCAGAATTGCAGGTGAATTGTTGTTTGATATGTGGTGGGGTTGGTTTGATCTTTTGTCACTATCATTTTTTTAACTATTTTTTCAACTTCTATACATTTAATTAAAACAACAATACTACATATAATTCCAAACAAATTTATAATTAATTTTCAAACACAATTTTCACCATTTTTTCAACTACTATACATATAATTCCAAACATTGGTTCTTCAAACACAAAACATGATCAAACACAATATAAATCTGTTACAACATACAAGAATACATAAAAAAGTTGTTTCTGCTGTTGCATCGGGAAGAAGTTGTTGTTGCTGCATCGAGAAGAAATTGTTGTTACATCGGAAAGAAGTTGATGTTGCGAACAAAATCAATATAAAAAAGAATGAAGGCGATGAACACAAAATTGCAGACACAAAATCGTTTAAACAGAAAAAGACAAAATCGCAGAAATTGAGGAATTTGTATGATTTCACCCAATATGAAAGGGAGCGGAGGTGGGCAGGTCCTGTTTGTTTTTTCGCGGAGGGTTGGACAACTCCTAAATAGAAAACGACATGAAAGCGACGAGCTTCATCCGTTGGATACAACGAGGGAAACCATTGACCCTCGAATTGAAAGTCGGATCGATACTGTTGCGAGAACAGAGAATCAATCTGAAATCGATTCGAGTTGAGGAGGGTATGGGCGCCGACAATTTCGACGACCTCTCAGGGCTGTTTCGGACTACGGTTTTCATGGTGAAGGAGAAGGTTTCGCCGACGATTTCACGCGGGCTGTTTTTTTGAGAGAGATAGAGGTTGGGTGGGCAGCTTTTAAATAAATAATGTTTAATTAATAAATATAGGGTATATAGTAAAAACCTTCTAAGAGTAGGGTAGATGATAAATATAGAGTTGTGAAAAGGCCATTTCATAAAACCTCCCAATTATAAATTACATATTATTTGAAAAAGTGTCCCACAAATATTCAACCAATACCTTTCGAAGCTCGAAATGAGCATCCGTATCTCTAATTTTTTTTATGTCGACGAAGAAAGTCTTGAAATCTTGAAGTTTCGGCGTTCACCATTTCAACATTTGGAGTTGACACTTCTCTTGCTTCTACAATTGGAGCGTTGTGGACACAATCATCTTCGACTATCATATTATGCATTATTATGCATGCAGACATTATATTTTGCAAATCACTTGTCATCCAAAAACGAGCAGGATTTGCTATATTTGCAAATTGACTTTGGAGAACTCCAAATGCACGTTCCACGTCTTTTCTGCATGACTCTTGCATCATTGCAAAAATTTTTTTTTTTGGGCCATGAGGATCACGAATTGTTTGCACAAGAGTCGACCATTTGGGGTAGATTCCATCTGCTAAATAATATCCCGCGTTGTATTCTTTCCCTTGAATAATATAATTCGCAGGAGGAGAAATACCTTGGGTAAGATTAGAGAAAAGATGCGATCTCTCCAACACATTAATATCATTATTAGTTCTTGGCATACCAAAATATGCATGTCATATCCAAAGATCATAATAGCAACAACTTCAAGAATAATTGTTGGAGAACCACTACGAACTGCATATTGCCCAGCCCACGCCGTAGGACAATTTTTCCACTTCCAATGCATACAGTCAAGACTGCCTAACATACCTGGAAATCCGCGTTTTTCACTAACAGAAAGAAGTCTAGCAACATCATCGGAGTTTGGCGATCTTAGATACTCTTCTGAGAAAATTTCCACAATAGCATGACATAATCTTTTTACGCATTCAATTGCCGTTGAATCTCCAATTTTGATGTATTCATCAGTGGCATCTGCTGCAACTCCATATGCTAGAATCCGAAAAGCTGCTGTGATTTTTTGAAGTATAGACACGAGAAAAATAAGTGATGTGATGACACAAAGCTTTTAATAAATCATCCTTGCACAAGTTATCACCATTTGCTTTATTCAAGATAAAAACACTATTTCCTTACATATTGCACTAGTATAATTCTTATATAAATACTCTTTTCCATATACACAATTCACACACTTCTCTCATTTTCTTTTAACTTTTATCAATTTTCAATGTCGTTTCGTATTTCCAATTACTCTGTTGAAGAGGACATACATCTTTGTAATGTTTTTATTGATATCTCTCAAGATCCGATTGTTGGAACAAATCAATCCGGAGCAAAATTGTGGTCTCGTGTAGAATCTGATTACAACAATACTCGAGCAAGCACCATCAATGATATGCGTAACATGATGTCATTGCGTGATCGTTACACGATTATCAAAAGCGCATTCTCAAAATTGAATGGATGCATTGCACAAATTGAACTTCGTAATCCAAGTGGTGCTTCAAACGAAGATATTGTAAGTATATTTTTAATTTATTTAATCAAAAAATTTATTATGCGTGTCTTCTAATTTATTATTTTTGTAAATAAAAAATTTGCAGCTTCGTCAAGCAAAAGTTTTAATGATGCAAGATTCAAAGTATAAAAAGGGATTCAAGTTTGATCATGTGTGGCAACAAATGAAAGATTTTGTGAATTCAGGAAATAATACTGAAAGTCGCACACGTAATTTGGCTCAATCACAATTAGACGCTTCAGTGCCAGATTCTCCTCATAATTCTTCTCCAGGTTTATGTCAATTCTCTATTAATTTAAGCGACGACAACGATGGTGGTACATCTTCCCAAATTCGACGGTTTCCGTTGTTTCCGTTATTCCCGTTATTCCCATTGTTTCCGTTATTCCCGTTATTCCCATTGTTTCCGTTGTTACCGTTACGGTTTGCGGCGTCACGGAGTTCTGCTTCATTCATGGTTGAGGTTTCGGTCTCGGGTTCGGAATCGGTAGTGGTAGAGTCAGATGAGGAGTCGTCGCCTCTGCTCGTAAACCGACCGATGCTCCTTCGTCTATTGATGTTTTCGATCACGGGTGCAAGTTCGGTAGTTCGACTTCGAGTACCTACCATGCACCAACAAAAACCAAAAAGAGATCAAACGCACCTGAACAA
>JACOMQ010005584.1:0-16454 GCA_014843705.1 Euphrasia arctica | reverse complement strand
CAAGGTTGCCTCTGGCGAACGTTGCCAAGACTTTCCCGGAGAGTTTCGATCTCATGTATGGGGAGTTATTCTGCACGGTTTAAGTAGGTAAGTTAACGACTAAGAAAAAATCAATCGATTTAACGGAAAAAAAAAAAGAAAAAACTCGACAAATAACGGTTAGTGTCAATAGGGGTGGATTGGTAGGTATACCAATCGTATTTTCCTTATACCGTGTACCAACCAAGATGTAATTGGTATAAAAAAATTGTAATTTATACCAACCAATTATGTTGGTATACCAACTAATTGGTACGGTAGGTACGCGGTAAGTACGGTTGGTACGTAATTTCTACCGACATATTTTGAATTTTATTTTATATAATGATTTTTTTCTTTCATTTTTCATATTATCGTCATTTTTGATGAAAATAGTTATCTTATATTACTAAATTTTAGTTTTTTTTTACATATCATCGCCAATTTCAATAAAATTATAAATATTTAGAGTTTATGTGTATTAGTTTTTTTACTTTACGTTTTTTTGTTTATATAAGAAAAACATCCAATTTTATAATGATATATAAAAACATGAAATACAATTTTATTACGATAGTAGAAAAATAATATTCAACAATATAATCAATATATCATTTATAATATATAATTTTTCACTACTTTTCTTTATATTTTAAAATATTAATGTATTATTAATTTGTTTGGTATAAATTGGTACATACCATGTACCATGGTACATGAAAATTTTGTACCGTGTACCGTACCACATTTTAATATTGGTACGGTATACTGTACCATGTACCGTATACCACTTTGATGGTATACCATTAAAGTTGGTACGAGTAGGTATATGAATTGGTTGGAATGGAATCATGTACCGTTGCCACCCCTAGTTTAAACACTAAAAATACACCACTCCATACAAGGCAAATTTCACACAAACAAGTATTACTTACTTGCCCAATGAAGTTGCTTGCAATGTCGAATGTGTTCATCATCTTCATCATCATCATCTCAACTGGTAATTTAATTCTTACTTCATAATTTCATCAACATTCCTTATTATTTATTTCACACTGCTTCGACCGTATGCACTTGCAACGATCACGCTCCAAACACACGCGCACGGAGATGATCATTGATGAGCATCGTTTTTCTTCATCAGGAATGATGGTCGGGGCTGAAAATTGCCCGTATCCAAGCTCACGACTCAGGGTTTGTTCATCCGAGGCCAAGGGCATGTGCGCATATGCCTGTAAACAAGAAAACAAAACATACAATGGCGGCAATTGCGATGACAACAAAGGATGTTGTTGCACTAAATAAGAATTAATCAATCCATGTTGTGTTTTGTGTTGTGTTGTGTGTTTCAGAATAAGAAATTAAGGCTGTCTTTCAATTATATGACTATCTCTACCGTGTCTCTCCCTCTGTTTCTTGTTTCTTTTTTTTTTTTTTTAAGTTGAGTCTAGTTCTCGATGAGTGCTAACCAACCTTATCACTAATTCAATACAATTTTAACAAAACTATATGCTGTAAAATTCATCTTGATAGAATTTCAAGGAAAAGCACCCGAGGACAGAAAACCTACCCGACTACTACGAACAGCCTAATTCGTCGAAACTCATCATCTCGGAAGAAAGTTTAAGACCAAACACTTGCCCGACAACCGAGAACCATGAGATCATGTATTGCTCTACACGCCCACAAGTAGAACTACTTAAGAGAAGCTTCATCCATTCACTTGTCCCGCAAGGGTGCAATGTATACCATGGTCGACCCAATTCCGGATGCTCCTGCACTTGGACGAACATTACATGTTAAATTACAAGTAAACAGTAACTAAAATAGAGAGAGAGAGAAAGAGATCGCGATTAACCTCCTGAGTCATAAATGTCCACTTGGATTTAGCTAGCAGTTGGGCTGAGTTAACCGGGATATATTTTTGTATCTCATCTAAATGCAGAGGCTGCCCATCTGCAGAATCGCACACAAGTAAGAAGTCTATTAGGAATATTATCTCATCCAACTGACAAGGACTACCTAGCTATACACATTATAGTCTCATACGAATTCACGAAATCAATGGGTTATCTCGTAGACAGGGATAGAGAGTCAACTTGCCGTTGCTATAAGCACGGAAATACAACACTGGAACCCTATAAGAAGCACTATATACAGCATGGAAGTCGTAATAGTGTACTCCAGATCCGTCATTGTAAACCTAGAAATAAACACACGATTAAACTCGCAAATCACATTTGGTTAACGGGAGAAGAACAGTCTGATATTTTGTTTACCAAGGGAAGAAACATATTATGAATGGACAAACACAAACAGAAAAAAACATGTTTGGTATTCTATTTAACATATAATACTTCATTATATATACATCAAATCATTCCTAACAAACCGAGTGTCTTATAACTGTTGAGCGTATCGAAACATTATAATATGAGAGTGCTCCCAAATAAAAAGGAGGGTGACCATGTGCTTTGATACGGAAACACACACACAATCGGCCTATCTCGATAAAAAATCAATGGGTCGGAAATATTCACTGATTTAAGTTCACTGCCCGAAAAAATTGAAATGAAATTTCTTCTCTCAATGTAAAATCGTCAATTAAGTCGATAAAATTATTTTGTAACAATTTCACTCAAATCAAGCATTTCAAACCCAAGGCAAGCATAGTTCTAAAACTCCAAGAAAGAGCATAACGGGCAATTCGGAAATCTTGATGAGGGTATGCATCAAAATTCAATATAAAACGACTCACAATATAATCTCCACATGATAAAGAAATGTTTTTAAAAAAAATCATACTACCACTGCAGCAGAATCAAGGGCATCATCATCGTCATCCTCGTATAGAATAACACACTCTTCTTTGTCTGTACTAACACACTCCTCTTTCTGGGATTCCTGCCAAACCAAAACTCTTCAAGACATCAATTAATTTAAAGATCAAAATTTTAAAACTAATCCCACTGATTATTTTCATAAAAAAATCATGGGCGGCCCGACCCAACACACCTCAGATGACCTGGGAAGAACCACTTTCTCAAGAGATAAATATCCCACCTTACAAAAATTAAAAAAAAAAAAAAAAACAAACAAACGGTAAATGATGATAATCGAATACAATTAGGGAATGGGGTTGTGATGTAGTGGAGAGGATTAAATAATACTCGGTGGTTTTGATGGGAATTCCATTGCCGTTTCGGAGAAGGAACCCATGACCATTGCGGGAGACACGAGTTCAATTTCGCCCATCGCTCGGCGAAAGCACAAGCGGCGGCATGGAATTCTGTGCCGGAGAGGGTGCCGTCCATTGAATTCACAAAGAAATGAAAAAACCCGATTGAAAAGTGTAAATTGCTAATCCTCTTGATACAAAGTTACTAAAACACCCCTGAACCCGATCGAAATACAAAAGCTTGTGCGGAGTATTTTTAAATATTGAAGCGAATAATTTAATTGAACTGAAATATGTAGTACTCCTATAATATAGTTGAACTAAATTCAACGAACTAAAAAACACAAAATTGAAATTAAGTAAAATAATACTAATAATTAAGAATTGCAGTATATTGAGTTGAGACTCGAATTCAATGCAAAAAAAAAAAGGAAGATTAATAGACGGATAGAAGATCGAAGACGTGTCGGGGAATTAACTCAGTTGAGAGTTGCTTCTTTGATAATAAATTTGCTAGATTAGATTTATTTCGTGACATCACTTTTGACGAAGTGTGGCAAATCGGCCAAAAGCCCATTAGGAGTTTGGAGCACGTCAGTTGGTTTTGGGGAATAGTTTCAGCAGGTTCGCCACTTTATTTAGTATAGAGGAATTGATCGGTTCATTTGAGAGTTTCTTTTATTTAAAAATAAAATTATATTTAAAATATAATTCGTTAAGAGTTTTTGAATTTTATCTCTAATCCTGTAAGTTTGATACACTTATAAATATGGACATAGTGTTATCGAAAGCATTCGTTTTGAGATATGATTTTTAGAGAGAGGTTTTTAAATCTACATATCTATATTTGTAATTCGTTGATTCGATTAGGTGATATTTTCTATTTGACCTATGTTTTTTTTTTATTTTTAAGTTTTCAAGTAAAAATTTTCGTGTTCTATCTTTTATATGTTTTTTTTATTATTTATTTATATTTCAAGTTATTTTGCATTAAGTAATTTTAGAAGCCAAATTACAACACAATCTATTATCATGATTAGAGATTCATTAGTATATTTAAAAAGAAAAATTGTTGGATTTTATAATATTTTATTTAATTTTACAAGTTAATCGTATTAAAATAAGGGGCATTCATAAAAGAGTAAGTCTTCAGTGTTTTTTTATATTTAAATACTAATCTTTAGTCAAATTGTAAAAAGGTAAAAACTTCCCACACTACCCTTTCTCACGCTCTTTTCATTGATAAAAAAAACCCTACTGAAAACCCATTAAAAAGAAATCTACCGTAAAACTACATTAATTTCTCAAATCTTACGCTGGCATAACTCATAGCTTCGGCTCCGACAATATTTCACAATCAATTGGCGGATGTGATTCAGAATTGATTGCACCAATTTTTGGTAGTTTTTTTTTTCAATTTCTCTGTGAAGAATATTTTGTCAAATCCTAACCTATCTATTTTGTTAAATTCTAGTTTCTTACCATTACCAAGAAAAAAATAAACACACGACATGCCTTTGCAACAAGCATGATTCTCAATAAAAAAAAAATTGCATTCCGAGAAACAATTGTGAGAAGTAGATCCGTAATTTTGAGAAGCAAGATTCCAATTTCTACGGTGAATCATTTGGCGGCGATAACTTTCAAAATTCATGATCTAGATTTCAAAGTACGAGCAATCTACGGAGTCCCGTGGACCGAAAAAGGCGATCACGATTCGACCCCCACGATGGAAGGCTTCGATCAGCAAGCCGTGAACATACAGAAAGGGATGTCTGAATTAGTGATGTGCGACCGCTGGTTCTCGTCGACTCCGACTCTGACGCAGCCCAACAATATGGCGTAAGTATGTATATTAAACATGTCTCGCTAGTACTCATACCTTGTCTTTTTCTTCTTTGGTTTAGGCTCCAATAATATTGTATGTGTTAAACATGTCTAACTGCTATTGCTTCAGCAATCACCGGACAAGTGGCGTGGTTGGTCCTCGTCCTCCTGTGTAAACGACGGCAAGGCGGTGCAACGCAACGACGTTGCATTGTCGAACTTGTTTTTGGCGAACAACTTAAAACTACGTCGTGCGATTTGGAAATTGCTAATTGTGATTGTTGGGCGTTGTATACTAATATCCAGGCTAATTAAGATTGTTGTGTTTAAAAGTTGATGATTTTTCCCTAGAATAAATAACATTTGAGATTGTTTAGGTTTAAAAATGATGTTCTTCCGTATAATATTACAATAACATTGTGATCTAAACGCTCAAACTAGTCTACTTAAACATTATAAACAATCTAAGAACTATAGTTTAAGTTCAAAACTAAAATTTACTATTAAAACACCATAAACATATTTAACCAGCAATCATATTAAGGAAAACATGAAAAATTAAAAGTAAAAGAGTAACTATCAACGTAAAACTAAGAACGAAACTAGCAAATTATAAGTTGAAAAATTAAAAATAGATAAGTAACTATTCGAGTTAAACACGAAACTAATAAATAGTTGAAAAATTAAAATTAGAAGAGTAACTATCCAAGTAAAATTAGGAACTAAAAGTAGATAAGTAACTATCTTAGTAAAACTAGGAACAAAACTAATAAATAAGTTGAAAAATTAAAAGTAGAAGAGTAACTATCCAAGTTAAATTAGGAACGAAACTAGCAAAACATTTAAAAATTGATAATTGTATTAAACAAAACTAGAAACGAAACTTTTAAAAAATTAGAAACGAAACTATCAAAAAATTAGAAAGTGTATTGAACAAAACTAAAAATAAAATTAAGAACAAATTGATAATGGTATTACACAAAATTAGAAACGAAACTAGTAAAAAACTAGTAATTGCATTAGACAACATTAGAGAAGAACTAACAGAAAATTAGTAATGTGTGTCGTCCAATTCAAATTTAACTTAAAAAAATTATACAGAGTCACACATCACACGTGCACGTGACTTGGAAACAAGACACCCCAACTTTGAGTATTTAGAATTTATTGCTGATTTGCTGATAACATTGGAACTGCCCACAAAACATATGACACCGCCCTCCATTGAAAATCCGGAAAATCAATTAAAACTACACACAAAACACATGACACCACCCTTAGTTTGGTAATCATACGATTTATTTATAGCACTCCTGATTGGCCGACAATTTCAACGATTAGTCTCTCGAATTCTAGTGACTTTGGAAGATCCTCGAGAGCTCGAATCTCGGCAATGGAAACTACGTCCTAGAAGCGAAGCATTTCGTCCCATCGAAGCCGTCGATGCGCGCTGCTAGGGAGGAGGTCGAGCATGTCATGATCGAAGCCCTCAATAGTCTCTTCGCAAGCACCAACATCAAGCAAAGGAGATCGGAGTCCTTGTTTTCAATTGCAGCTTCTTTAATCCGATGTTCTCTCTGCTAAGATTGTCAACAAGCACAATTTGAGAGGAAACTTTGGGGCTTGGGTTGAATGGGTTTAATCGGACGTTGATATCACTACACTGAAATTAATCAAAGCAATAACATTAAAATTTATTTAATATCCGATTATTGACAATAATATTTTTTTGGTGAACTCAAGCACCTATAAAATGTTAAATGAAAAGAATAATTAAATCAGTACAACCATAATCATGGAAGCGCAAAGTCAACGGCTTACCGGCAATGAGTTTCATCGAGGAAGGAGGTGGATCTGGACGATAGGGGAGTGTCGGTCGGTTGAAGTCACTCACACTGGAACAAAGTATCACAGTGCGCGAATCGAGTCACTTCGTCGTGTGTATTGTCGTAATCGCCGTTAACATATGAAAATAATCGAGGGGGGC
Organism: Euphrasia arctica; assembly: GCA_014843705.1. Lineage (NCBI taxonomy): Eukaryota > Viridiplantae > Streptophyta > Magnoliopsida > Lamiales > Orobanchaceae > Euphrasia > Euphrasia arctica. The sequence continues at coordinate 9,444 of JACOMQ010005584.1, read as the reverse complement.
GGGGAAGACGAACGGTTGAGATCCAGAATTAGGTTTTGTAAATCTTAAACACGTGATGTTTTGAATTTATTAATTATAGATATATTTGTTACAATACAATAGAGTAAAAGGGTATATAAGACTTTTTAATTTTTAAAAATAGTTCAAAAATATAATTACAAAACATATTACTACCTTAAATTATAATAAATATATATATACTTTGTCTTTTTATTATAACTCAATAGTAGGGTATTTTTGTATAATACTTAAAACCAAACTATTTTTTTTCCTAAATTCTTCTTAAAATAATGGTATACATAAATGGAGAGAATTATAATTCATATATTAGATTTCACTTTTATTGTTTAGTTTAATATTAATATAGGGGAAGAGAATTATAATTCATATATTAGATTTCACTTTTATTGTTTAGTTTAATATTAATATAGGGCATCATTCCCGAAATACCCTTAACAATTCAAATAATAATAAATAATTTAATATAAATAACATGCTTAATTATTCTACTAATCAATAATTTAATTTAAAAATTGTCAGAGCAAGAGATAATAACCGCTACAATAACGTAAACAAGAATATCATTGAATCGCATGATAATTACGCTGAATAATTTTTGTAAATTAATTAATTATTATTAAGTGATAAGAATAAAAAGAATAAGTATTTTTTCTAATAATAACAATTAAAGAGCCTTAAATATTAAAAATATCTAAAATAATTAATAATTGTTTATCTTAAATTATTTGTTTATCTTGTGTAATTAAGCTATTCATTCACATGCGTGAATGCGTGATGAGTATGAATATTTAAAAATAGGTGTGTTAGTTTTAGAATGAATTAATATTTAAAAATAGTTATTTATAATAGATTCCACAAACAGTAGCATTGACTTTGTAGGTCAACAACATTACGAGAGTGCTCATTTATATTTTATGGTCATGCATTGCGATTGCATTATATTTCCACCTTTTTCTATCTTCTCCAACACACACAAACAATGCGGCCAAGAGAAAATTCAAACTTTACAATGTGAAACCAGCACAAGTGGATGGAACACTACGACAAGACCAAAATTTTGTGATTTACTAATTTACTAAAGTAAAATAAATTATTCACTCCTCTCGAACTCGCACTCTTTTTATAATTATAAATAAAATGTGATTTTTTTATAATTATAAATAAAATGTGATTATTAATTAAAAACAAAAAGTAACAATAAATTTTTAAAAATTAAAAGAAAATATAATCAAAATCAAAATAATTTTGTTATGAATTTAAAATAAATGAATAATTATTTCACAATTTTATTTTAAAAATTAATTTTATTAGTTAGTAATATTGAAATTGTATGTAAATTTCCTACACGCATATAATCCGCCACCGAACCGAAGAAGTCAACACACCTTCTGGTGGGCAGTCCAAAAAACAGATATACAGAAAAAGTGGAAAACAAGAAAAATTGGCGATGAATTTTTTGCAGTTACTTTACAATTACTTCCATTGAACATCAAAGATCCAAGCTCTCAAGCACCCAGGTAATTTTTTTTATGATTATAAGAAATTCAATCTTGATTTACTGCTTATTTAATTTCATTTATTTGGGCTTGCTTATTTGATGCTCTGAATCAATTTCAAGAATTGTTTTTTTTTTCTTGCTTCGTCACTTTTGAGTCTGTATGAGTTGATATAATTCTTTTGTTTCATTGATGGATTTTCCTGCAGAGGGTTTATTGTAAAGTTTGAATTTTTATTTTTCCTTGTTCATAGTTGATTTAGTTCAAGTTTTTTTGTTTGTTTTGGATTTGTTGTCTTTTCTGAAATTGGGAACCTTGAACTGTTAGAAATATGCGCGTCGAAGAGAGCTTCGATTCGGTAGCTCATTCTCTCATTTTGGAGCTGGAATGAATGATATTTTCCTGCATATTCAAGAGGGTTTCTTGTAAAGTTTGAATTTTTACAAGTTTTTTAAGATTTATTTTGTTTTCTGAAATTGGGAACCTTGAACTGCTGGATAAATGCGCGAGTCGAAGAGAGCTTCGATTCGGTAGCTCATTCGCACATTTTGGAGCTGGAAAATTAATTTTCAAAAGTGTAGCGACTTCTCAGATAATTTCCTAATCATAGTGTACAAAAACCCATAGTTCCATTAATTGTTTATACTAACATTTGTAGTAATTTTGTCATTTTTAAAGTAAACAATCTGTATTTATCTTTTACTCAATCGAGCTGTGTTTTTGGAGCTTTCTGATCTCGATTTTGGATGGATTTTACTACGTTTCAGGAAAATAACATGTTGCTCTGATCTTGATTCGATCGTTGCTTCTGCTCCTTTCGGGGGGCTCCGGCTATCGGGACTCATGAGGAAAATATCGGCTCTTATTAGCATCCTCGTTGGCTTGCTCATAACTCGACCATTCTCACATGCTGCTCAAGGAGACGTCGACTGCCTCAGAGCAATACAGTCGTCTCTCGAAGACCCATCAAACGTCCTATCATCCTCGTGGAACTTCAACAACAGCACCGAAGGATTCATTTGCAGGTTCACGGGAATCGAGTGCTGGCACGAGAACGAAAACAAGGTCTTGAATATCCGACTCTCGGACATGGGGCTTCGAGGCGAGTTTCCTCAAGGCATCAGAGGCTGTGCTTCTATGACGGGCTTAGACCTTTCCCGCAACAACATTTACGGAAACATCCCGAATAACATCTCAAGGTTAATCGCCTTTGTCACCTCCCTCGATCTTTCGTCCAATCAGCTGTCGGGAGGGATTCCCGAAGATCTCGCAAACTGCTCCTACCTGAATTCCCTGAGGCTCGACGACAACCGGTTGACCGGTCAAATCCCTCTTCGGATCGGTCAACTCAATCGGTTGACCACGTTCAGCGTGGCGAACAACCGATTGAGTGGGCAAGTTCCGATCTTTGTGAATGCTACTGTTTCGGCACAGAGCTACGCGAATAACGACGGGTTGTGCGGTGAATCCTTTTTGCCTCGTTGTTCCGGGCAGTCGAGGAAAGGGCGAACTCCGATAATCATCGGATCGGCTATAGGCGGGTTGGGTTTCGCAGCTCTTGTCTCTGCTGCTGCTTTGTTCTTTCTGCGTAAGTCGAGGAAGAGGAAGAAGGATGCTGATCCTCTGGGTAACAAGTGGGCAAGGAATATCAAGGGCGCGAAACGCATTAAGGCAAGCAAGATTGAATTTTTATTTTTTTATTTTTTGTTTTCGTCGTTTATTTTCTCAATGTGAAATATATTTCTTTTCAGCTTTCGATGTTTGAGAATAACGTTTCCAAGATGAGCCTAAGCGATCTCATGAAGGCTACTAATGACTTCAGCAGCGAGAATATAATCGGGACGAGAAGAAGTGGGCCCGTTTACAAGGCAGTGCTCCCAGACGGGACCCCTCTCATGGTGAAGAGGCTGCAGGACACTCATCACTCGGAAAAAGAATTCGTTTCCGAGATGGCCACTCTAGGCAGTATAAAGCACAACAACTTAGTCCCGATTCTCGGTTTCTGTGTAGCCAAGACCGAACGCTTCTTGGTCTATCAGTACATGCCGAACGGATCTCTTCACGACAAACTACACTCTGCTAATGATGAAACCATGGATTGGCCTCTGAGGTTGAAAATCGCAGTGAAGGCAGCGAAAGGATTCGCCTGGCTCCACCACAGCTGCAACCCGCGTGTCATCCATCGCAACATCAGCTCGAAGTGCATTTTACTCGACTCGAGCTACGAGCCGAAGATATCCGACTTCGGGCTCGCGAGGCTGATGAATCCAGTCGACACTCATCTGAGCACTTTCGTGAATGGCGAGTTTGGGGACTTGGGCTATGTTGCTCCGGAGTATGCAAGAACTCTAATGGCCACACCGAAAGGAGACATCTTTAGCTTTGGGGTCGTGCTTCTCGAGCTGGTGACAGGGGAGAAGCCGACACACGTGAGTAAAGCTCCAGAGAGCTTCAAGGGAAATTTAGCCGAGTGGATATCGCAACTCGGTGATCTGGAAGAGGCGGTTGATCGGTCGTTGGTGGGGAAAGGTTTCGATAGCGAGACTTTTCAGTTCTTGAAAGTTGCTTGCAAGTGTGTGGCCTCAGCTCATAAGGAAAGGCCGACAATGTACGAGGTTTACCAGCTGTTGAGAGCTGTTGGGCAGAGGTATGATTTCACGACAGAGGATGAACTCTTGGTGCCGCCGGATGTGGGGGATGCCGACGGGCTTGTTGAGCTCATCGTTGCTCGAGAGATGTGAAGGGAAAGCTGGGGAGAGATGTGTTCTATATGTGTAATTATATGTATGTTGCTAGGTGGTGGTGTGATTTTCTGCCTATTTAAACTTGGGCTATAATTTAATTTTGAAAAGTTTCTTAAACAATTTGATAATATCTTAATGATAGTACACTTTACTCTTTAGTCTTTACCAGATGCATCATTTATACAGAAATGAACAATGTATGGTTATTCACAGCAAAAATACTTGAATTCAAAATGATTTACATGAAAATAATACACCACCCTGTGGGTTGGGGTTGAGGGGTCCTATTGCTTCAAAAGACTCTTTCTTTCTATATATATCTATAAGACATGTTACTCCATACTATTATGTTACAAAAATCTTTTACTATAAATACAACATGTTACTTCATACTTCTAATGGTCCTCGCCTGAAGAATTGTACTGCCGTGAGATTGAAAATCCTCCCGTAGGTTGCTGTAGCATCGGGTTAACCGGTATGGGAAATTTGTAGTTGACAGAACTAACCACGGTTCGTTCGTTTATCATCCCAACTTCCTTGCACACCCGATCTAAAACAGTCAAGAAGTCCCTCACCACCATAAAAATTCTGAAAGGATGAGCTTCTTCCCTAACTGAGTTCCCATGGAAATACTCGGTTATTTCCTTCACCAAAGACAGAGCAACACTTTCTACGGCTTGGATTCTAATAATCTCATCCTCCGCCTTCTTCATGAAACTGTTCATAGACTCGGAGAACTTTCCGGGGCTTCTGCTTTTTTCCGAATGCATCGTCTCGTTTAACCTCACGACCTCTCCTATATTCCCGATTCCTTTCGACAGCTTGGACACATCACTGCTAAGCACTTCCGCGTCCATAGAGGCGGCTTTCTTCACATTCGATAACTCCAAACTGAGTTTCGAAACAACTTGCAGGCCGAGTTTTCTGCATTTGGCATCGTCGTTTACAGCGGAGTCGTCGTTTGTGTTCCCGTTGGTAAGTCGGGCACCTTCGCTTCTAATAATCTCCTGAACAACAAAATGTAGAAGTGTTGTTCTCCCATCGGCTCCCTTCACATCAGCGAGCTTGAGGAGTGTGTCGAGTTTGAAGGCGTGTGCATCCCCCCTGTTTGTTCCAACGTTCATGCGGTTTCCGGTCTTCAGTACTGCTTCTAGAAGCTTGAGAAACATCTTGCTGGTCCTTAATTCTTCACAAGCTGCCTGCAACATGATGAACTTCTTCATTGGCATTGGCTAGTATAATCACATTAATAAAAGTACAAATAGCATAATACTGAGAGATTTCATTCATCTTTCGTTTATTTAAGTGGATACAATTAAAATCTCAACAGCTGGAACTTTGGTATCGAAACTCGAACAAATATAAGCAATCTAAATTTGACCAAAAACATTCAAGTTTCTGGCCTCAAATCAAACTATGATTCTGAAATGCACCTAAAATGCTGATATTTATATAAAATTGTACCTCAAGTGTAGCAAATGACTTTTTGAGGTAGTCGACCTCTGATTCAAAATTGGATGCATATAGCATTGCTTCGAGTCTTTTGAACGCGTAAGGTATATCAAGAATCGTTTTTAAAAATCTTTCAGCAGCCCCAAGCTTGACTGACGAGACATCTTTATATTCTTTTAGCTTTCGCTCTTCTTCCTTTGTTGGTGCCATCTTCAATAAACTTTCCAGAAGATCAGTACCAAGGGTTTCTATGTTGCCTGTTTTTATAAGTAAAAATTAGTTAGGGCACATGCTCATCGAGTAATAAAAAATAAGAAATAACCAAGACGCATATAAAAGTGAAACACGATCACAAAATTTCAAGAAAATTATTTCTCCAGTGTCCTCATTTTGATGAGCAATTTGAACGAGATCTTGTGTAAGATTGAATAGAAGAAAGGTTTTTTTGTAACTACTACATATATCTGTCTCATCTAAACTGTACATGCATAACTTCAGCGTATGCTGCTCGAAAAAAGCTCTCAAATACTTTTCCGCAATGCAATGCATTTTCCAAGCCATTCCTCATATCAAATGAAACGAGAATTGAGCTCATTGAAGTTCAAAATTTCAAATCACATAGCATTAGGTGAAGATGAGAGCAACGATATGGCTCCTAGAGTCAATCTTGATTAACCGATGATTCAGCAATTAGTGGCCCATGCATGACCAATAAATACGAAAATGCCTATACATAATAAGGCCTAAAATTCCAACTAGAATCATCTGATTTTTAGTAAAAGTTTCACATCCTCAATTTTACAGAAACTTGAAGAAAAAAAAAAAAAAAGAGGACGAGTACACTCTACCTTCCAAGAGGCCTTCACAAACTTCCTCTACAGTGACATTGAGTGCCCTCAACAAAATTGCAATATTCTGTGCCTTCTTGGGGTCAAGAACCCTAATACCATTGTCCTGACCGGGAGAGGGAAGAACATGCCACCTAGTTGCTTCCTTAGGACTCGGTTTCGATGTATTTGCTACAAACAATGTCTCGATCATCTCCTCATTCAGTCTGCATAAACAAATCAAACCAACAACACATCAGCATTTTTACTAAACAAAATAAAATCACTAAATCATCCATTAATAACAAAAAGAGACCATATTCGACAAAATTTGTAGGGAATCAAAACATACTTAAAAGAGCTGCATTTGATTTGATCCCAAACCATCTCCTTATCCGAGCTCGCCTTCACTTTATCCCAGTGTAGTGGCTTCAGCTTTGTTTTAGTAGTACTCTCCTCGTGTTCACCCGAGTCCCCATCCTTCTCGACAACACTTTCTGATTCTTTTTTTGGCAACTGTAATGAAGATATGGCTGTGGGTCTTAAGGGTGTACACAGAGCAGGCAGCCGCTCAGAAAAAGGGTTTTTCCCAGGCGGGGTTGGAGGTTTAGGAGGACACTCCCGTACTTTACTCAGTGAGAGTGGCGGAGGTGGAGGTGGAGGTGGAGGGGGCGGTGCAGAGTTGGTAATTCTCACTGGAAATTCCATTTTCTGATTCGAGCCATTAGAAATCGTAGGAGACAGTGATTCTGATTCTGATTCCGGAGACAGTGATTCTGCAGGTTGGGCGGTGGAGGATGAGATTTGCCGTAAGGGCTGAATCTCAATTAAGTCGGGGGACTTTGGAATCGAATTTCCGGAGCTCAGACTGTTTGCTGGGGAAAGGCTCAACGAGATGGATCTCGCCGGAGATCCCGAACGCGATCTGGTAGCCGAAGAAGAGCAGGTCGACGAAGAATTCAAAGCGTAGGCCCTGAAATTCTCCACTTCTATGGCAGCAAAAGCCCTTCTAGAAGCTGATCCGGTGCCAATTGAACCGCTTAGCGAGCCTTTTGGCGAGTAAAACTCCTCATCATCCAAATCGGCATTGTTCCGGTAGTTCTGCGTCAGCGGCGGCAGAGGGCGGAGCTCCGGGGAGTCCATTTTGCGGGAATTGGATGCGTTGCCGACATTCGCGGAGGTGATCGTGCCCGCAATGCCGGCGTGGGAGTTCGCCATAGTGCCAAGGTACAGGAACTCGGAGCTCGTCTGCGAAGGCCTCCGGAGCTCCGGGACCTGGCGGTGGTGATTATCGTACGGAGCTTGGTGAAATGTCGTGGCGGAGATGTTGGTAAAAGTATCGGATCTGCGGCTCTTGGAGTGGTCGAACGACGGCGTCGATCTAGGGTTTTTCCTGCTGCGCCGGTGGAGGTGGAGGAAGACGGCGAGGGAGACGATGGCGACGGCTACGATTACGGCGGCGACGGCGCCGATGATGAGCTTGGAGGAGGCGAATTTGGGCTTGGCGCCGAGGGAAGAGACGTTGGCGGGGAGGGTGGAGATTAAGGCCGGCGGAGGGGGAGGGGGCGGAGGAGGGACGGGGTATGATGGGAAAAACGGTGGGCTGTTGGGCGTCGACGGTGGGGAAGAGTCCTGAGGGAAGAACGGTTCGTGGAGAATGCGTCGTCGGGGGACGGCGGCGGCGGCGGCGGAGAACAGGAGGAGGAGGACGGTGATGCGGAAATAGGTGGGCATTTCTCACACAGTGCGAGTGTGTGTGTGAGAGAGAGAGAGAGGTCAGACAGTTGGACTTGCACATGGATGGGGTGAGAAAGGTGAAAAGAAAAAAAGATGAAGTTGGTGAGTCGGTGACGGTTGTATTTTTTGTTGCAGATAGAAAAAAGTTACTACCTCATAATTAATTACTGTAATTAATATTTAAATGTTGTTTATTAAATTACTGTAATTAAGCTGTAATTAAGAGTATTTATTTTTATTTCTAGTTAAGACTCTGCTGGTGAGGGAGAGACCGAGAGAGATGACAATTGTTAATGGAGATGGTTGAACGTAATTATTTGTATTTGCACTCTTTGTTCTTTCAATAATTATAAATTGACCTCTGCCAAATACTTATTGTTTGCTTTCATTCTTCACCAAGTTAATTTCGAGATACTTCCGTCGTAATAATATAACATTTTTTTTTTAATTTATAAAGAAAAATTCAAAACAATTGCAAAAAAATTGTGAATACCATTATTGATGTTTGAAGAAGGTAGTGGAGTAATATATTTTTCTCTTAGGATAATGAAAGATTACAGGGTCTATCACGAAAGCACCGACACCTAAGAATCGGACAAGCAACCGATCAGTCTAATAATACTGTATAGTAGACTTTTGACTTTTGAAGACGCACGTTAAATTGGATTTGGATCGATCCTACGATACGTAGGACACACATTTATGTTGTCTCGTAATCTATTGATTTGTGACTATATATACTAATAAATGAGCAATTGGAGTAATGGTTTTATTACGTTATTTAAATTGAAAGCTACGTACACTTGTAGAAACAAGACTAAAGGATAACCGACAGAAATCGATAAAGCATAGAGCTGAAAAATAAGGATCGACCTTTAAGCTGATAAGCACAAATCAATTCTATTTTTTTATCAAATCAATTCCTTAGAAACTGCAAAGCAACTCCTACAAGGCTACAACGGCAACCACCACCAAAACAACACCACCGCGACTGCGACAAACAAGTAGAGCTGCCTGATGAGAATAATGAGGCAGCAATCTGTTGAGTGTGAAGGGTGAATTCACGCGGAAAATCGACAAAAACAGGCTCAGCACCCGCCAGGGGGTCTAGCGGGTGCCAGACAAGCTCCAGCGGGCGCCAGAGCAGTTCAGCGGGCGCTGGATACT
>JACOMQ010005583.1:0-16454 GCA_014843705.1 Euphrasia arctica | reverse complement strand
CTCATTTGACCTCGGCATTTGTTATTTACACCGGGCTATTCTGGACAGCTCTTTCTGTTGTTATGCCAGAACCTCCTACTGAGTCCTTAGCTTGGGTTCAAGGGGCGGCAAAAGTTAAGCGCCTTGCGGGCCCTGTTAGTATTCTTGTTGGGATCACTGCTGTCTCAGGAGCATTTGTAGCTGGAAATGACGCTGTACGTGTAACTTGTATTTTTCCTTCTTTTTTCCATCACTCTTTATCTGCTGCTTTCAAAATCGACCCTGTTATGTAGTAATTGTGAATAATAAGTTGTGAATGGTATTTCTAGGGACGTGCATTTAATACTTTTCCCAAGATGGGTGACGTGTGGATACCGGAGGATGTATTTAACATGAAGCCCCTAATACGGAATTTCTTTGAAAATACATCAACTGTCCAGGTACTTATTTTCTGTTTAACATGAAATTCGGGTATTAGTCATGGGATATATGAATATATAGCTAAAGAACATAAAATAGTGACACACTGTAATAAAAATCCGCCCCTAGCTCCGCCTAGACGACACAGGCTCTAGACTGAGCTTGGCTGCCCATGTTCCACCTAGGCCCTAGGCATATCTCAGCCACCCCGATTTCAGGCTGCCACATTCATCAACCTTTAATTACAACCATTAAAATGCAAATTCCACTATTATTACAATATTAAATAATTTTAGTATCAATGTATCCATTTAAATTACACATATGAACTATATTTATTAATTTTGGTGTCAGTGTTTAGAAAAAAACTTGATCCGTCAACCCCAGGCTAGATCCATCTAGGCTCCCGCCGTCAGGTCTCTGACCTGCTAGCGTCTAGATTTTTTTAGAACATTAATCGTGTAGAAGAATTAGTAAACTGTGCATTTTAAGTATAAAAAGTATGCTGATAACGTAATTTTTTTTATTTTTTTGTTCAATTTTGACAATCTACAATCTGTCGAAGATTTCACACCACCTACATATCTCATAGACTTTACACACTTCAATTGAAAGATACTCAAATATTTCCAAACCCTTTATAAGTCGCTATACCCTCTGTAATTTCCAATGTTTATCAATTTTGATATTCCACGTCTATGTGTGTGTGGTGTGAATATATGGTGGGCGCGTGGACCTCTATTTGACATTTGATAAAACACTCGCATGCCTTAGGAATGATGTTTCAATTCTGAATTATCTATAGGTCGTACTCTACTTTGGTCCTCAAAGCTTTTGACAAACTATGCATAGCAGATTTTAAAGTAGTTCTTACATTCTTCGTTTTTTCTTTGCTTCTAAATAGAAGTTCAGGCATTAGTCATTCAACTCTAATACTAAAATTGGAAAACAATAAATGTGGTTTTTGACTTTTTCTGGATATTATGTTGCTTATGTCTTCCTCTCTGGTGATGATTACCAGCTTGATCATTGAATACTCGCTACTGCAACCTTATTTTCTATTGGTGGATTGTGGTGGTCCACACGGAAACTTGATTTACATCCTGCAATAAGGTTTTTGATAGGAAACACTTTGGGCATGGCTGCTGTTCAGGTACCATGTAGAACCTTCTGCTATTTATTGGAAGTTAAGAATTAAGACCTTTCTTAAGAAGATTATTGCATAAATCAGTCATATGTGACGAGATACCAATCGTTTGCAGGTATATAACTTTTCTGGTGCTTGTTTTTGCACGAGATAGATATACATCGAAAATTCTCAATTTCGATAATCTTAATTTGCTCTAGACTATATATATTTTTAGACAAAACTCAAAAGGTCTTTTCTGTATAAAATTATAAAGAAGCTCCTAGTTCATTATATGCAATTGTATACGGAGGATTTTGTGTCACGAGAATCTTACTAAATTTTTATGTTTTAAGAATACTGTTCAAGTAGTTACTAATATCTTAAAGGTCTATGAATTTTTAGAAAAACATTTCATACTATTTTGCTGTAAACTTACATGATGTATATTACACCCTTATGAATCTACAGCCCTTGTAAACTGAATATTATATCTCTTAAATCCTTATGCTGCCGTAATTCACTTGAATGAACACGGACATTTTGAATCCCACGACAAGGTGGTTTTTGTCTTCATCTTCTTCATTCTCTTATTTTGTCCTTTCACGTTCATTTTTACATGCCTTTGGTTATAATTGGCCATTGAATTATCATCATTTGTTCTTTTTTTTTTTTCCTTTCTGAATGCAGGTGAGCTTGGGGATAACGACTCTTCTGTCGTACGTACCGGTGTCACTAGGTGCCGCTCATCAGGCTGGAGCGTTAACTCTTCTAACAATAATGATTCTTCTGAACCACACATTGCGAAAACCTTCACTTCACCTTCTGAAAGCACTTCCGTCTGTCGTGAAAACAGCCTGATGATACTTACTGTGCGATTAATATGGATTGTCACAATTTGATGAATAAAAACAGTAGTGTATTTACTTAGGGTGGAGCAACTTGACTTTAAAAGTTTCTGTTGCACTCTTCATTTACCTTGGTGTTGCAAAAGCATGATAAAAACTAGTGTTGCTCCCATTGTTGAGATAATATCACAAATAGTTCCATTCTCTAAAAAGCGGTTCAATAGTAGTCCTTTATTTGTAAAAAAATTCAATTTTGATCCTTTTACCTGTTGTAGCAAATTATAATCTTATTTTGACTAATCAAACACACAATATCAATAAAAAAATATAAAAATGAACACTCAAAATCAATAAAACATAAATAAAAATATAAAAAAATAAAATAATATATATCAGAATTTTTATAGAGTTATTCAACCACTAAAAATCGATTACCTAAAAAATGGATTAAATGTAATGGCTTATTAGTACTATTTGCTATACACATTATAAAAACAAAATAAATAAAAATATACTAGTAGTATTATATTAGTACAACACAATTAATCATAAAAATATTTATGTATTAAAATATAATTAGCTACAAAAATGTAATTTATTAAACAAAACCATAATACAAATAAAATATATTATAAAATAAAGTAATAAAAAATAAAACATGAATTAATTAATTAATCAATTTAAATATTTATTTAATTTGCATTTAATTTTTAATTAATCACTAAAAAACTAATTTTCAATAAATATAATCCAAATATAATTTATTACATATCAATTTAAATTTAAATTTAATAACTAATTAATAAACAATACGGTATTTAATTATCAATAATATAACATAGAAAGAATAAATTTCATACTCTAAATTAATTTTCATTTAGTAACTAATTAATTACTAAAATATTACATAATTTAATTATAATAATTAATTATGAATAATATAACATAAAAGTAATTAATTATCGAAAAATATAATTTAATTAATTAATTTAATAATTAATTAATTTGAGTTTAGTAATTAGTTAATTATATAAGCAATGAAGTATTTATTTATTAAGATAAAAATAAATTATTAATTAAATATAATGAGAAAGTATTTAATAAAATATAAATTATGAAATTTAAATTCATTTTGAAGGTATAAGGTAGGATTCATAATTTTACTATTTTTATTTTTATTTTATTTGTCAAATTGTCAAAATAGACCTACTTGACCGATCAGAATAAATTGCACATGTAATTATGATCTGCTACATCGAGTAAAAGGACCACTATTAAAAAATTTAACAAATAAAAAACTACTAATGGATTCACGTATTTCGAACAAGACCATTTGTAATATTATCTTCCAAGTTGTTGAGAGGTGTGATATTTCTTCACATTTTGTGGTGGATCATAAAAGTTATAATACAAACACACTAAGAAACAAATATATAAAAAATACCATTTGTCGTGTATATATAATAGTAACCAAAGTTTACCAACATTTGATTTTTTTTTTCTTCCTTTTTCTACGTTTACATAGAGTAAGTTTACCAACAATTGAATATTTTTTATTTTTTATTTTAATTTTCTTCCTTTTTTATGCGTAACGGTCGATTTTGTGAATTAAAAATTTATACTAGTATTTAGTTATTTTTGAAAGAGAGAAATTTAAAAATACACATTTTAATATTAAGTTACTCAAATTATGTCAAAACACCCTTCCACCCACAAATAAAAATAAGTGAACAAAACCCACCAAATGAATGTATTTCTTTTTCATGAACTTCTCTTAAAACAATTCTCACAATTTCATCTCCTTCCTTATTCTCACAAACACAAGAAGTAAACCCATTGATAAATGTCGCCACTCTGACGGTGAATTGTACGTGGCAAACTTGGGAGATTCGAGAGCTGTTCTCAAAGGGAGGGGTTTTGATTGAGAGAAGAAATTGGTGGCAAAAAGGTACTTGTCCACGGATCATAATGCGTCGTGTGAGAACGTCAGGAGGGAGATCGAAGCTATTCATCCCGACAACTCGCCTGTTGTGGTTTATTGCAGAGGAGTTTTGAGAATTAAGGGAATTATTTAGGTAGCTTCTTGATCTATTCATTTGTTGATACAAGTACGAATACTCGAATATGCGAATAATGGAAATCTTTCCTTCGTTTTATTCGGGTGTCATTTATTTGAAGAAACCCGAGTTTAACGGAGACTCGATTTTCTAACAATATGCGAATTATGCGGGAGTTCGGTCTTCGATCCTGTTGGAATGGTGTCTTTCATCCTACGTGTGTTGTACCGAAACAAGCTATATAGTGCGTCATGTGTAGATGGGTCGATTGTGCGACGTTAAGTGTCGAGTCGTTAACTTGAACTTAATAGTCGACGATCAAGCCAAATGAGTCACACGGCCCTATTGATTGTGTATACTTGGAGTATATAAACTTTGATTGGGAATCGAAGTTAAACAACGGAAAAAAGGCAAAAAGAAAAACAATATCGAGCCAATTTTATACTATGTGTATGGACGGGAGCGTTGCATGTGTTTTGTATGAATTCACATGCATGACATGAATTTATTCATGCACGCACGTTTGTTTTGCATGTGCTGGAGTTGCACATGTTGTTGCATGGTGTGCGCGAGCATTGACTCTATTCTGTGAAGAGTGTCGGCCGACAACCAATATTGCCTAAGTTGGTGTCGGCCGACAGGCCTGTTATTTTTGGAAAAGAATTGGCCGACTCTTATTTCTTCTCCTATTCAATCCTAAACTCTCTCATACTCCCTCCTATATAAAGGGACATCTACCCACGAATTATGTTGCTACAATACAATAGAATTCACTTTCTACAAGCTTCATATTCGCGGCGAGACGAGAGAATCGAGTGGGACTCGATATTAAAGAGGGCTTCCAACGTTCGTTGATCAAGGAGGGTTCGTGCAACGAATTGAGGTCGGGTAATTTCGCGGCTGATCTATCTACGTCCGGGCATCGATTACATACGAAGAATCACAAGGTACACGATTCTTATACTAACTCAATAATTGTTCTTACTACTACGTGCGCACTAGATCCATGTTTAGGATTTTACGTGTTATGCATGATTTATTCTCCTGCACCTTTTCATGCTTGTAAAATACGTAAACTCCATCTATTGGGGTATGGATGAGATCCATACAAAACCAAACAGTGGTATCAGAGCTTTGGTCGTGCGTTTGCTTATGCGCGTAGAACAAGTGCCTATAAAAAATTGTTTTTATTTTATTTGTGAATTTTTCCGTGGAGTATTTTTTGGAAAAATAGAGTTTGATTGTATGTTAATTTAATTGGATTATTTTGCATAAAACAAGTGTCCATGAATTTTTTTTGTGATTTATTCATGTAATTTTTCATGGAATATTTTTTGGAAAAATTGTACTTGATCTATTTGATTATTTTGTATGCATAAATCAAATCTCCATGATGTGAAATTCGAATTTGATAAATTTATTTGGGATAATATTTTGTCAATTTTATCTCTCAATCATGATTAATAAAGAATTTAGAATTCTTTATTTTCATGAAGTTCATGTTTTATCAAATTTTCAAAACAATGCCAAATTTGTCTTTCAAAGATTAATTTCAAGCCGATCTATTCTACACCTCGGGGAGTGGGAATGAGACCAGAGTACTTAAATTAGTCGATGACGCAAATTAGAGACTTTCGAACCATGAGATGGTACGATCGTCTGGTTGGCTCCCCCATGTCACATGGGAGATAGGGCGCAATTGCATGATAAATCGCTGGTTAGAAACCTCGAGTTTTCACTTACGATTTGTCGCGTTTTGATTATTGGGATAATTATGAACGGGGATGCAAATAGAAGTCAATTATTGAGAATAATTGAACAATTAAAATCTGATTTTATTGGGAATAAAATTAATAGGCATATTTGAGTTATATGTTGCATCTTGTTTGTTATGAATTGAGAATTCTTATTGCTTGCTAGATGTAAGTCCAATGACCGATAGTCATTGGGTGTATGTCCTGCGTTTTTCGTACTCAATGGCCTTAGAGTTTTATATGGACTGCGTGCCATCAAATATTTTGTAATAGTATAGATTTATTTTGCTATGGTCTGCGTGCCATTATACATTGTAAGTTGTGGTGGGATCCACAATCGAAGGTCTTACAAGAAACAAAGATTTGAAGAGACGTTTACACGAGTGAGACTCGTCCAAGACGAAATCGAGTAGGACTCGAGGAGACGCAAAGCTATAATCGAGTGAGACTCGAGAAGACGAAGACGTGAGTGAGACTCAAGATTACAAGTACCTCGAGGAGGATACCAATTTGTAATTTATCGTTTTCATAGTATAGAACTTAGGGGCCATTGGAGTGCGTTTTATGGAGATAAAAAACTTTTTAGTCCCATAAATGTAGACTTTTTTCGATTTAGTCCCACGTACATTCGCTTTTTCAATTTAGCCTCAAATATGTCGAATTTGGTTTCAATTTAGTCTTTTTTGTACGAAGTGCCCATGAATGCTGACTCGGCGCTACGTGTCAGCATCCCATTTGTCAACGATTTTTTAAAAAAGAAAAGAAAAAAATCGTTGACCAATGGGATGCTGACACGTGGCGCTGAGTCAGCATTTATGAACACATTTCGACGAAAATTGAAATTTTCGTATAAAAAGGACTAAATTGAAACCAAATTCGACATATTTGAGGTTAAATTGAAAAAACGTATGTATGTGGGACTAAATCGAAAAAAGACTAAATTTATGGGACCAAAATTTTTTTTATCTCGCATTTGATATATTAAAATAACCAACCATGCGAAGAAAATTCAAAGTCTTCTTAAAATAATTATAATAGCCACTTAAGTTCTTAAAAATTAAAAGTTCTTGCTAAGTGGGATGGAAGGATATAGTAATAGTTATAATAGCCACTGAGAATACTATATATTACAGTTTTCCTTTCCTTGCATCAAAAAATATTACTCTGTAATCCAAAGAAGAAAAACAAAAAATGAATCTTGTTACTAATTTCATTCTCTTCGTTGTTTTGGTGTGCAGTACGGAATATGATTTTGCATTTGCTAATACTGACGATGGAGAGGCTATCGTAAGGTGCGCGACGAGAGAGAGGAAAGCGCTTCTCAAGTTCAAGGAAGGCCTCGTTGACGAATATGGTATGATGTTGTCGTGGGGAAAGGAAAACGACTGCTGCAAATGGGAAGGCGTACGGTGCAGCAACACCACTGGTCGCGTGATCGCACTCCAACTCGTCGGTCAATATTGGTCAACTGGCAATCAGTATTTGGTAGGTGAGATTAATTCTGCATTGAGCGAGTTGCATAGTTTGAAAGTTTTGGACTTGAGTGGAAATTATTTCAGAGCTAACAAATTTCCAAAGTTCATATGTTCCATGACCCAGTTACAACATTTGAATCTCAGCTGGTTAAACCTTATCGGGAATTTGCCTTCCCATCTATGGAACCTTGCCAACCTTGAGACACTTGATCTCTCTCACAACTATGAATTGTCTGGAAGACTTCATCCACAGATAGGGAACCTTACCAATCTTAAGACACTTGATCTCTCGGACAATGGATTTTCTGGAATAATTCCTCCACAGATAGGGAACCTTACCAACCTTGAGGCACTTAGTCTCTCACACAATCAATTTTCTGGAACTCTCCCCTTAGAGATGTGTAATCTTACCAATCTTTACACACTTGATCTCTCATACAATGAATTTCTTGGAAATGTTCCTCCTCAGCTATGTAGCCTTACAAACCTTGAGACACTTCGTCTCTCATACAATCAATTTTCTGGAAAAGTTCATCCACAAATAGGAAACCTTATCAATCTCGAGGCACTTCATCTCTCGGGTAATAACTTTTCTGGAGCTCTTCCAACTCAGCTATGGCAACTTCTCAAGCTTGAAGAGCTACATGTGTCTTTTAATTTGTTGAAAGACACAATCACTGAAGCCGACTTAAGCAAACTTACAAACTTAAAGAAGTTGTATTTGTCCTCCAATTCATTGACCCTAGACATCAGTCCTGATTGGACTCCTCCTTTTCAATTGAGTGGTATTGGTTTATCTGGATGCAAATTGGGCCCGCATTTCCCGTTATGGATTCGAACGCAGACCAATTTCACTTGGCTTGATCTTTCTCTCAATAGCATATTAGGTGAAGTGCCGAAATGGGTTTCGAGTTTGTCTCATCAAGCGTATTACTTGAATCTCTCGCATAACCATCTCAGTGGAACCCTTGCTGATTTCTCATCAATGGATATCCAATATTTAGATGTCAGTTCAAATAATTTTTCAGGTCCTATACCATTATTCTCTCCAAGCACTTTGTATATCCTAATGTCCCAAAATATGTTTTCAGGATCGCTTTCATTTATATGTGGAATTCCCTATAATCTTCGGCTCCTTGACCTCTCCGATAACCATTTATCAGGAAAGCTTCCCAACTGTTGGGGGAACATGACTGAGTTATTCATTCTCACTTTAGTAAACAACCATTTTTCTGGTGAAATTCCACATTCTTTGGGTTCTTTATCGAATCTAGTCATATTGCACTTGTCCAATAACAGCCTGTCCGGGAAGTTGCCTTCGACTTTGAAGAACTGCAAACGGTTGCAGTTTATTAATATTGGTCATAATATGCTAACAGGAAGCATTCCGACATGGATTGGGGAATACCATGAAACAATGGAGTATTTGATCATTCGTAACAATAGATTTTATGGTAGTATCCCTCCACAAATATGTTATCTTTCTCATATTCAAGTATTGGACCTCTCCAGAAACAATATATCAGGACACATTCCTCCATGCTTGCACAACTTCAGGTATTTTGTTGAAAAGAATATATCAAGTCAATATCCTATGTATAGTAGTGTTTTTGATATTACTGAAAACACGATAGTTTCATGGAAACGCAAGGAAACTATATACGGAAAAAATCTCTTACTTCTTAAACTCGTAGATCTCTCAGGCAATAGATTAGATGGAGACATCCCAAAATCATTCTCCTCTCTAAAGGCATTGATTTCCTTGAACCTGTCAAGAAATAGGTTGACAGGAACCATAGATCCAGATATTGGTCATATGAGCTTGCTAGATTCCCTTGATTTGTCAAATAACCATATCTCGGGTGTGATTCCCGTTAGCATGGCAAACTTATATTCCCTGGGAGTTCTTGATTTGTCCAAAAACAATTTGTCGGGCGAAATCCCAATAGGTAGTCAGCTACAGACATTTCCTCCATCTGCATATGAAGGAAATATTGGACTCTGTGGAAACCCGCTCCCACCGTGCTCGGAAGACAGACCCAATCCATCCACCAATAATAAAGCTCCACATGATGATGATGATAGTATTTTTAGCTTATCTTTTCTGAAAGAAATCGGCATACCGATCATCTTGGGCTTCATTGTTGGGTTCTGGGGAGTTGTTGGTTCATTGATTGTGAAGGAACCATGGAGAAGAATGTTCTATAACTTCTGGGGTGCTGTCGAAGACTGGTTGTACGTGAGGGCAACTTTGTTTTGGACAAAGCTCAGAAGAAGCTGAATGGAAGGTAAATATGATCATCATTTTTAGTCGTTATAATTAAAAGACTCGGAAGTTTCTACATTCTACGTGTTAACCACCTTAATTAATGTTATAGATCTTCAGAAGCTTTAGAATGGGATGCAATGCAATCTTTGTCGTACTACGTACAGTCTTCGCGGGCTTCAGAGGGACATCAGCATGTGAAGAAGATACTGTCATGCTACCCATAAAGAAGAACACTGGAGAGTCGAGAAGATACTAAATGATTTCATCATGATATATTTTAGAAATTTATTATGCGAATCCGGATTTATTACTACAATACGACCTTATGGTGCATTCCGTTCAGCCCTTCTAAACTGTCATTATTTGTTTTCACTCGAAATGTATACAACTTATACATATAGTAATAGTAGTTCATTACACTTCACATATTAGAGCGTGACTTCACCGACAAATCAATTAGGAGAAATCTATATCAAAAGAAGCTTGCGTATGAGAAAGTTATTTAATCAAAGACTGGTGTACTTGTGATATAAAAGATGCTTACATATCGGGAAAATCGATGCACAGAAAATTACATATTAGCCTAATTGGATTTATTATGTATAGAACTGTTTGAAACATTAGTTTTCATTAGGAACTTCCACGGTTAAAAAGGGCAACTTACATCCAATCTTGAGCTAATGTAAAAATGGTACATGTAATATCACATCAGTTAAAATAGAACAGATGTGAATATTCAAAATATTTTTTTATATAATTTTATTTAAATACTAATATCCATTTGAATAGTTGAAATCATCCAATTCACTGTTACACAAAACATAAAAAATTCACCATAAAAATGATTAATTCACAAATCAAATCTTAACACAAATTTACATCAAAGCCGATCTACGCACATCAAAATAACTACAAATGTTTCACTAATATCTAATGTTATATTCTTGTACATCAAAATAACTACAAATGTTTCACTAATATCTAATGTTATATTCTTGTTTCACTAACCGATGTGCATTTGTAAATTTAACCAATCTGCATTCGTTTCACTAAACAACATTTGTTTCACTAACTGATGTAATTCACACGCTGTTAAAGACTTTTTTTGTAGTAGCCTTCCAATGACTTTTATGATTGAAGTCCCCACAAAATGGTTGGTATTTAGTGGTACACTGCCTGAAGTTGACTTGAGTTCTATAGTTGAAGACTTGGACAAATCTTCATTGATTTCTGATTATTTAATTTGATACATTTGTAAGTATTCAAATATGTAGCTGGTCATTATATTTAACATTGCATGACAAAATAATCCCAAGAAATAAAAATGAATCTACATATTGTAACTAATTTCATTCTCCTCGTTGTTTTGATGTGCAGCTCTACGGAATACTATGGTTTTTCATCTGCTAATAGTGAAGATGGAGAGGTTATCGTAAGGTGCGTGGCGAGAGAGAGGAAATCACTTCTCAAATTCAAGGAAGGCCTCGTGGACAAACATGGTATGTTGTCATCGTGGGGAAAGGAAAAGGATTGCTGCCAATGGGAGGGAGTCGAGTGCAACAACAAACATGGTCGGGTGATTGCACTCCGACTTGTCCGTCAATATTGGCCACCTGGCTATCATTATTTGGGAGGTGAGATTAATTCAGCTTTGCTCGAGTTGCATAGTTTGAAAGTGTTGGACTTGAGTGGAAACGATTTTGGAACTAACAAATTTCCAGAATTCATATGTTCCATGTCGAGTTTACAACACCTGTATCTAAGAGATTCTAACTTTTATGGGACTTTGCCTTCTCATAAATGGAATCTAACCAATCTTAAGACACTTGATCTCTGGGGCAATCGATTTTCTGGAAATGTCCCTTCTCGTATGTGGAACCTTACCGACCTTAACAAGCTTGATCTCTCGGGAAATAGATTTTCCGGGATAATTCCTCCACAGATAGGGAACCTTATCAATCTTGAGAGACTTGATCTCTCATCCAATCAATTTTCCGGAAATCTTCCTTCGGAGATAGGGAACCTTACCAACCTCGAGAAACTTTACCTCTCTTACAATCACTTTTCTGGAGCTCTTCCTCCTCAGCTATGGAGGCTTACCAACCTTCAACAACTTATTCTATCTGAAAATTATCTCACTTCTTCCCCAACTGACTCGTTATTAAACATGAGCACAGATCACGTTGCACACAGTTTAACAACATTAGATCTTCAAAGCAATAAACTGACAAGGTTGCCTTCGTGCATATGGAAACTTCTCGAGCTTGAAGAGCTTCTTGTTTCTTCAAATTCGTTGGAAGAAACGATCACCGAAGCCGACTTATTCAAACTTACAAATTTAAAGGTGCTGGATTTGTCCTTCAATTCATTGACCCTCGACATTAGCCCTGATTGGACTCCGCCTTTTCAATTGAGAGAAATTATTTTCTCTGGATGCAAAATGGGACCGCATTTCCCGTTATGACTTCAAACGCAAAACAATTTCATAATCCTTGATCTATCACTCACTGGAATATCAGGTGAAGTGCCTAGATGGTTTTCGAGAATTTTTCTCTCAAAGTGGTTTACTTACTTAAATATCTCTCATAACCAACTAAGTGGAACCCTTTCTGATTTCTCTTCAATAGAAATCCAATACTTAGATGTCAGTTCAAATAATTTTTCAGGCCCTATACCATTTCTTTCTGAAGGGACTGAGATTTTCAGAATCTCCCGAAATATGTTTTCAGGGTCACTTTCGTTCGACTGCTCAATTCCCTATAGCCTCGTGGACCTTGACCTCTCCAATAACCATTTATCAGGAAAGCTTCCCAGCTGCTGGAAGAACATGCATGACTTAACTGTTGTCAATGTAGAGAACAATCGTTTTTCTGGTGAAATTCCACATGATTTGGGTTCTTTGTCACGTCTCTTGAAATTGCACTTGGCCAATAATAGCTTTTCCGGGCAGTTTCCGTCAACTTTGAAAAACTGTAAACAATTAAAGCTGATTGATATCGGAGATAATATGCTCACAGGAAGCATTACGACTTGGATAGGAGAATACCGTGAAACAATGGTTTATTTGATCATTCGAAACAATAAGTTTCATGGCAGTATCCCTCCACATATATGCCGTCTTTATCATATTCAAGTGTTGGACCTCTCTGGAAACGATATATCAGGAAACATTCCTCCGTGCTTCGACAATTTCACTTATTTGGTTGAAAAGAATACATCGAGTAAAGAATATCTGCATCCTTTGAATTACACATATCAGGATGTAGAGTATACTGATAACACGATAGTTCCTTGGAAACGTGCGCTATCGGAATACGACCAAATATCATGCTTCTTAAGCTCATAGATCTTTCACGCAATAGATAAGTTGGAAGCATCCCACGGTCATTCTCCTCTCTAAAGGCATTACATTCCTTGAACCTGTCAGGAAATAGGTTAACAGGAATCATAGATCCAGCTATTGGTCAGATGAGCTCGCTAGATTCCCTTGATTTGTCAAATAACCATCTCTCGGGCCCGATTCCGATTAGCATGACAAAGATAAATTTCCTAGGTGTTCTTGATTTGGCCAACAACAATTTATCGGGCGAAATCCCAATAGGTGGTCAGCTACACACATTTACTGCTTCTGCATATGCTGGGAATATTGGACTCTGTGGAAGCCCGCTCACACCATGCTCGGTCGACAAACCTGACCCATCAACCAATAGGAAAGCTCAAAATGTTGATGACGGTGGCATTCTGAGCTTATCTTTTCTGAAGGAAATCGGCATACCGATCATCTTGGGCTTCATTGTCGGGTTCTGGGGAGTCTTCGGTTCTTTGATAATCAAGGAATCATGGAGAAGACTGTTTTATAAATTCTGGGGCGATATTGGAGACTGGTTGTACGTGAGGGCGACTATATTTTGGGCAAAGCTGTTCAGAAGAATTTGAATTGAAGGTAAATAAGATTATATATTTATTTTCAATTTTATCTTTTCGCATCGTTATAAACAATCATCTTCACTTACCCGCCGTCCGGAGCGCCGCCTAGTCCAAGACCTTTCGTCCGCCGCTGCTGCAAATGCCTCCGCCATCGCTGACTAGTCTCGCGCAGTAGCGTTTTACCATGAAGACCACAGTCAAAGATCAAACTCCGTCGAGCACCGTCATCCGCTGCCGCCGATCGTCGGGATATTAAGATAAATAAGGGACTGCTGAAAAAAAGACTTGTTAAATTGGTAGTATGAAATTAGGGTTCTGGGATTTAAGGAGTTTGTACCAAATTGTATGGAAATTTTAATAAATTGAATCTGAATTTCCATTAATTACATATTAACCCACTTAGTTTACCAAATTCCAAATCCTCAAGTTTTCTGTATTCAGATCAGAACTTCAATAAACTGCATGTTCTTATTTTACCCACATCCCAGATTGGGTCCTGATATTTTTTCCTCTTTTCAATTTGATCTAAACTTCACAGAAATTCCATTTGTTACCCATATAGTTTCGCAAAACCTTTCAATTAAACCCAAGTAAAACCTTTTATTTTTATTTTTATCATTTAAATGTTATGTTATTTAATTACTCATATAATAATTCTATTAATATCATTTAATGATAATATATTTATATTATCAATATTAAAAAAAAAATCATGTATTTTCATAGAGAAAACAACAAACCTTGATTGTAGACATTATCTATATTAAGAACATTTATTTTCATAAAGAAAACAAGAAAACATTATCAAACAAGAGATTTCTCCTCTGGAATTGAAGTCTGTATTTGCACAAGATGTAATACTTTGAAAACTTAAGTGCCAGCATGATGTTATTTCTCATGACTCCGCGTTTGCCAGCATGATGGATTTATTTCTACAATGGTATCTACTGGTACACCACCTGAACTTTGACAAAACTTCAATTATTTGATACATTAATAGTCACTTATTCAAAGGCTTTTGCGAAGAAAATTCAAAGTGTTCTTACTATTATAGGCTTATAGCCACTGAACTGGCAATCGGATTCTGAATAATATACATTTTTTTTTCCGATACATTTATTGTGATTGTGAAAAGGAAAATAGGAATTCAAAGAAGTACATCGTCAAGTATTGAAATGTAGGTGATCATTCAATATCAATATCACATCTTTCCCTTCCTTGGCCATTATATATAACTTTGCATGACAAAATAATCACATATTAAAGAACAATAAAAAATGAATCTACTTATTGTTACTAACTTCCTTCTCATTACTGTTTTGGTGTGCAGTATGAAATATGGTGATGGAGAGGTTATTGTAAGGTGCTTGACGAGAGAGAGGAAAGCGCTTCTCAAATTCAAGGAAGGCCTCGTAGACGAACATGGTATGACGCCGTCGTGGGGAAACGAAAATGAGTGCAGCAACACCACTGGTCACGTGATTTCACTTCGACTTGTCGGTCAGCATTGGTCACTTGACCATCATTATTTGGGAGGTGAGGTTAATTCTGCATTGCTCGAGCTGCATAATTTGAAAGTTTTGGACTTGAGTCAAAATTATTTTACAAACAACAAAATTCCAGAAGTCATATGTTCCATGTCGAATTTACAACACCTGTTTCTCCATTATTCCAACTTTTCTGGGACCTTGCCTCCTCGCCTATGGAACATTACCAATCTTAAGACAATTGATCTCTCGGGCAATTACTTTTCTGAAATAATTCCTCCACAGACTGGGAGACTTATCAACCTTGTGACACTTGATCTCTCGCTCAATCAATTTTCTGGAACTCTTCCTTCACAGATAGGGAACCTAACCCGCACACACACAATCTTTGTGGTAATATTTTCCCTTTGTTCTTCATTGCCACGTGGGCTTCATATTGTGACCATCATTTCAAGTAAAGATCAATGTCATCCTATTCGCATATCTATTCCGCAATGATACTCGATTATATTACCCTGCACTAATAGAACATTGGCAATTAGCGGCATGATGATGTAAAAAGAGTAATTAATTTTTTGACAATATAAGATTTCAGTTGTTTTTTAATTTCTTATATGTGTCGATAAATATGAGCACGTTCAACATCACGTGCACAAGAACACAAACTGTAATGAACTTGCAATCTGAATGAACATAAAAAGTCCATGGTATGCAATGCAATCTTTGTTCAAGTTCAGTGTTAGGCTATGAGAGAGTTCCCGGTTAGAATATTTAAAATGGACTGAAATTACTACTTTGCCCTTACACGGTGAAATTACTGAAATACACTTCGAGATGATTTTAGTTATGTCTTCTTCGCATACAAAAATACGTCGGTGCCAGGTATGTACAAGGAAATTATTCACAGGAAAGTTTAGACATCTTTTTTATGTTAAAGAGACTGTTTGACTTGGAGTCAGCTACAAATTATTAGTTAAAGACTCTAAATTAGTGAATATAATACTCAAAATCTAGTGCACCAGTCCATCTTTTATAACATGTAATATTAGTTCACTACATTAGATCCTGACTTTTCGATCAGAATAATTCCAACCTCTCTTCGTGTCCATGAA
>JACOMQ010005582.1:0-16457 GCA_014843705.1 Euphrasia arctica | reverse complement strand
TTGTTTCAATAGCTCTTAGAAGCATTTTTCCAATGGCACTTCTAATAGTTAGATTTTTCTTTCTTTCTCTATGGAGCATGGATCATATTTGCTATCTCTGATGAGCTTCTGTGTTAGTATTATTTTTTGGTAATTACATCCCCGATGTATTGTATAAACATCTTTGTGAGCTTTCCTGTTCTTTGGCAAGACATAAAAATAGTTCTCTCTTGTGCGCCATCAATTTGCAGCATTTGTTGTTTTAATTTAATATACACGTGTGTTGCAGGGATTAGCTTTTCAGTTGATTGATGATGTACTTGATTTTACTGGGACGTCGGCCTCCCTTGGGAAGGGTTCCTTGTCAGACATTCGTCATGTACCCATTTTTTGACCTTATCCTCGTTTCATTTTGATTTAATTTCAATCATGGATTGGGTAACAATGAAATTTCACATTTTGATTACCCTAGTTATGCACCCTCGCCGTAGCATGTGACTAACTATGTTCGAAATTTTATTGCAGGGTATTATAACTGCTCCTATATTGTTCGCCATGGAGGAGTTCCCTGAGCTACGAACACTTGTCGATCAAGGGTTTGATAATTCCGCAAACGTCAACCTCGTAAGTCTTACATGAACTTATTAAGCATTCCCTAACAGTCAACTAATGTTAGGGTTAATTACAGTATTACATTAGTACCCATGATGTTGAATAAAATATCAGCTAACCTTCAAAACTGAAAAAACCTGAAGTATGTCTTTTAGTCTTAATAAGGTAAGGTGGCAAATGTGATATTTTTATAAGATGTTTGATTTTCTTTCACTTTTTTTTTTTTTTTAATTATTATTATTATTATTATTATTATTATTATTATTATTATTATTATTATTATTATTATTTTCTTTCTTTTTTGTAATTATAAGATAATAAAAATACAGTGTACTTTTTCAAATAAAAAATGGAAAAAAAGAAGTAAAACAAAAACAGATAGACGCCATATCATGTTTCGATCAACTACTGTACATTTTTTTAAAAAAAATACAGGCTCTAGATTATCTCGGAAAGAGTCGTGGAATCGAAAGGACTAGAGAGCTGGCGGCGACGCACGCTCGCCTTGCTTCAGCTGCAGTCGATTCCTTTCCAGAGAGTGATGATGAGAATGTCCAAATATCAAGGTTGGCTCTGGTAGAATTAACTCACAGAGTCATTACCAGAACAAAGTGAAAGACATACTGCAGTGATAAAAACCAGATCGCGGGCACAAGGCAGGTGTAGGAAAGTTTTGTTTCTTTTTCTCTTAGGTGTCACGTCTTCCATATCAACAGACGAGGCAATCTGCTTATTTGATTTATCGGTGTTGATTGATGCATTAAATAATTGCCTTCCGAGTCGAAAACTCACCTGTAACAGAGTCCTCATATCCATTGTAAAATATGTGCAATGTGGTATTTGTGTACATGTTTTGCTAGTAGATTTTGTTGGAATTTAGCAAGCACAATTGCTCATTATCACAAACGACCATTGGTGTAATAAAACCATTCGTACTACTGCGTTTATAACAAAGCACACATTTTTATTTTACATTCACCTCCAAGACATCCAATGATTCCACTGTCCCCTGTAAATTCGTATTCATATCGTGTAAAAAACCCTAGCTATTTCTCGTCACCATCACACCTCTTCGGCTGCAAATACTTCCCATGCATCCTGCAATCAATACTACCACAGTTAACCGAGCGAGCGAGCAATGTTTATACACACCTACCTCAAATAGGGCTGAGATTTCTCATGCACAAACCTGAAGAACATAGAAGGCTTTCTTAGCAATGTGTTTCTGTGGGCCCGTGGCGCCCCTTTGCTGCACCTTGTCCGGGTGTAAGCATAACCGCGCTTTCTGATATGCTTTCTTCACTTGTGATATTCCAGATAAATTAGTTGCAGACGTGGCTAACCATCCACAGTCAGCCCATAAAATCTGAACAGATAGATCGAAGTTTTAACAAAGAGATCTCAGTTTTATTTTTCAAATTAAAAAATAATCTCACCTGATGCAAAGAAGATAGAAGCAACCGGATGTCTGCTTCCTTCCCAGTCAACCACAAATTTATTTTTGCATCGAGGATTTGCATTTCTGTTTGCACCTGTCACAATTTGAATTCAAAAGAGTTGTTTCTTGTGGCACCTATGAAATATGATCAAGTTATGACCCAGGACAACAATATATCAACATTTACAGTACCACATATTCAAATTGTTCCGTTTCTTCCTGCCCCGCCCACGTGTCCCGCCGTAATTCCTAGAAAATCGAGAGAATTAAAAAAGAAAAAAAAAAAAACCAAAAAAAAAAAACTCAATAAGCATTGCATTATATGTATAAGATGGACAAATATACCGATGATCCAAAACTCTCCGTATGCCCCTGATCCGAAAACCCATATCCGTTCGACATTTCTGAGTACATTCACAAAATGGATGAGAATCATTTTTTTCCATCAAAAACATGAATCTAACGCGCGAAAACTGGAAAATTTTCAAACCTTCGGCCGGGCTTTTCATTTGAAAATTCTCTTTCACCCACGCAATCGCTTCATCCACACCGTTGGATTCACACGTCCCTTCCCTGTTCTCGGAATCGATCTCTATTACATATGAGCTCATGTCTTCCTCTTCACCCTCCGTTTTCTGGCCTTGATTTGAAGATTGGTAAACTGAAGAAACTGGCGACGATGGTGATGACTTGAGATCCAAGTCTTCTGCTGACACTTGCATGCTTCCGTTTGACATCGGTTCTAGGCTGATTGTATCCGGGAATGAGTAGCTTTTGAAGTTATTACGATCGGTGTTATTATTATTGTTGTCGTTGTTGCAATATGGCTGACGGAAAGCAAACGGTGGCTTCACGTGTTGTTTGTTTTCTTCGAAGGCCATTCTTGTCGAAGCCCGCCTCGACTCGACATTTTTCGACCTAAAAAGAATCAAAATTTTAGTAACTGGTGGCATTTCTGTTATTAAACAGAGAAAAATGTCGTCTGACCGTTAGTCGGACTAACAGCCAAAAAATCCCAAATTTTGGAAGGAAAAAAAACTCTAATTTCTGATCGGAAATCGAAATTCCCCCAATTTTGAAACAGATAATTTGGGCCGACCTGAGATTTGAACGATAATATGAGGCATCGTCGTAGCCGGTGACAGATACCGGTGGTCGGAGACGGCTGAGGTCCTCCGAGCTATCATGATCTTCCCGCCCAAAGATATCACTGTAAAAGTCGTTAGTCCGTTGACCGGGGATCCTAAACTGCGGAAGGTTCCGCCCGACCCTGGCCGCCGGAGGCGTTTTCTTCACCGGCGTCTGGAAAATGTCTTCGTAAGAGAAACCGGCGGTGGAGGATGGCGACGGCGATCGCTGGAAGCCGCTGGTGGGGAATTGGCGGGAGAGGCTCATGCGAGGGGGCCCACCGAAAACGTCGTCGAAGTCTTCGGGGTATAAAGGGTCGTCGGAGATGGTGTTTCTCCGGCGGTGGGGGATGGGGTCCGCCGTGGATCGCCGAGCAGGACAGTGCGGGGGCGGCATTCCCATCCTCATTCTTCGCGGCTCGTCCATTTTTTAATGAATTTTCCGGCGGGTGGTGGTCAGCGGCGGCGGAGAGAATCGGTGATCGACTGATCGGTAATGAATAATAGTGCTGTATGTCACTGTAATAGTTAGACAATAAATAGCAATATTTATTTATTTATTTATTTCTTTAATTATTTTATTTTTTATGTGAAAGAAAATCATGTAAATTTAAGAGTTAGAAGACAATATATAAATTAATACTGTAGCACAAATATCTTTATTAACTTTATAAAAGGCATAAATATCTTAAAATATAGACTTTTGCCGTAAAATAAATATACACATTAATTCTAAATTTATACTACATTATTTACACGTAATTATTTTTCAATTTTTTCTTTCATAACATTTGTTCTTTTTTATAATTATGTTTTGTATAATGCTTAAAAAACCAAACAAGTTAGAAGATTTATAATTTTACATTTTTTTAATCAACAAACCATGTGTTTATGAGTATTTAAATTTCAACAGTTGACCTAGACCATATGACCTAGACCATCGACTATTTTATCAACATTTTGCATGGATTTGTTGATCAAATTTGAACTTATGAAAAGTTAGTATTAAAAAAAAAGAATATATACATATATATTGTAATATTAATTAAAATTAAAAAATTTAAAAAGTTAGTGCAATTGCAATATATCAATTGGAAATATCACGACCCCTTTTATTAATTAATCTCACAAAAGGCAAATAAGTAGAGTATTAGTATTCAATAAAAATGCTGTTTTATTTTTTCCAGTTGGGCCCGAGTATATTTTTCCTGATCATGGGATGTGTGCTAGGGGTTGATCCAAGGGTTAGGTTTTAATTATTGATAACACATGGCTATTAGATATATACTTTTCAAGATTATGTTTCATGTAAATCTTATTTTGTACTGTATATATAATGTACTTTTTCAATTTTGATATTTCATTTTAGAGGTATCTGTGTGATTATATTATGTATCATTCTACGTACTGCTTACCCCAGAGGAGATTCGATTTGCAAACCTTATTTTTCAGTTGCATCGAGCATTTGCTGAAAATACGGCGAGTGGTTCTGCATGTCGGTAACCGCGTTAGGAATAATTCCCCCTGCATCCGAAATCTCCGTCATCAATGAACATGAGATGAACTGTAAACAGAAGTACTTTAATTTTATATTCACGTCTTTTTGTGATAATTTAAAGTTGCTACTCCAATTTCATTACTGTAATTTTCTCATAGCTACACTGTTTGTATCTTTGCTAATCAACTTCTTCCATAACTACAAACTCAATCCCTCATAAAAATATCTGCTTGTCCCCATATTGTAGGGTTCTATCTTCTCTGCACAAGTACCCCATGATGCTACAATAGATTAGTAGCTTTTGCCCCTCCTCGGATGTAATGATTCCGGCTGATTCACAGAAACCGAGAGCACGATACTTGCTTGCTCGAATTATATCAGTAAACATCCAAAGGTAACAAAAAATAATCAATCACTCGGTATCTCATGAAAAACACACCGTTTATAAAGCTCAGCCAGGATATTCCTATTGTCATCACTCATTCAATATAAATGATTACTCGATAAATAGCATCCTGGCCTGCAAACAAAAATTTAAACGGTAGCTCAAGTTGAGAAAACTAAGCGATTGAAAGGAGAAAAATGCTATCATGTAAGAACCGACTTAACATTTATCAGAGGACTCCGAAGCTCGAACATCAGTTTCATACCTTAAAATTGAGCTGGCATAGATAGTTCATAGTATCAGTTTTCTTTTGTTTGAGGTTAATTTACTCAAACAGCAGTCTGTTTACCCTTGGGTGGGACATGTCCCCTCTCCACAAACCGAAGCATAAGCTTATCCGCCTCCTCAAACTTCCTCATCAAAACCAATTTCTTGCTAACTTCCTCACACAGCTTCAACTCCGGGACCAAATTCCGATTAAACATCCTGCAAGCCACCCTATACGATCCAACTGGATCCCCACTCTTCAAAAAACTCCTCATAAGAACGTGACAAGTGTCCACATCAATCCTAGAACCCGTTCTCAAAACTTTCCCCAAAACCTTATTATAAGCATCATCAATGAACCCAAAAGAACAGAGCTTCTCAATAACTTGGTTATACACCGTTTTGCAGTTTTGCCTAGGAAGCATCTTCTCAATCAGTTCCAACAAATCATCCGCCCTTCCATGCTTACACAAATGATGGATAAGTGATCTGTAAGTCACCTGTGTTGGTACCAAACCACAGTGGAGCATTTTCTTGGCCATCTCCGTAGCCTCGTCTATTCTACCTTCCTTTGCAAGCGCATTGATAACAACTGTGTATGTAACTTCATCCGGGTGTTTGTTATTCAAATACATGTCGTCAAACACCGACAGGGCCGAGTCCAAATCACCTGTTTTGCAGAACCCGTGAATTACGCTGGTGAAATTCACAACATTTACGGCACACCCTTTTTTCAGGCAATCTTCCATTAATTTCTTCGCCTGACCCGTTTTGCCCGATTGACAAAGAGACTGGATTAAGAGGTTAATCTCAACGGGGGAAGGATAAAACCCTTTTCTAATCATTTCACCGACTATATCGCATGCTTCGGAAAATCTCCCTTCCCGACGGAACCCGTGCATGATTACGCTATAAGTCACGGCATTCGGGACCCATAACCCCTCGCTCGTGTTCATCATCTCTCTTGCCTCTGAAGAGTTTCCTCTATGGCAGAGCCCGTTTAACAAGGCTGTGTATGATACACAATTCGGCTTGCATCCATGCTTGTACATCTGGTTCAGTAATTTTTTCGCTCGATCAACATCCCCAGCTCGACAAAATCCATTCAGGACGGAAGTATAAGTCACGACATCAGGGATGCATCCCTTTAACAACATCTCATCTACGACCTCTTTAGCCCTATCTATTCTTCCTTCCTGACAAAAGCAATTCACGATTGTGGTGTGGCCCACTTTGTCAATGTGAAACCCAGATTCTCCCGCTTCACGTAGAAAGCTCAACGCCTCCTCTGCATAACCATGTTTAGAAAGCATGTGGATAAGAGTGTTATACGTAACTTGATCCGGCACCAGATTACTTTCTTTCGACATCTTCTCAAGAAGCACCCTCAATTCATCAATCCTTTTCTCCTTGCATAGCAATCCCATGATGGTATAATAGCTCACCTTATCAGGAGAACATCCACTCAATGGCATTTCGTCGATCACCTTCAGAGCGTCCTCGACCTGGTTCCTTTCACAGTAACCCTTAATCAAGCAGTTATACGTGATCACATCGGGCTCAATCCCAACCACCTTCATCCTCTCCGAAAACCTCAACGCCTTCTCCAACCTCTTCCCTTCCACCAAAACATTAACTGCAGTATTACAGACGGATAAATCGAGCTCGACTCCAGCTCTCTGCATGAGAGTCAAAACCTGCAATGCCTTCCTCAGATGCCCGGCCCTACTGAAAGAAACCATGACACAGCCGAAATCTTCAGGCCAGATCTCGACCTTCCTCCGGGCCATGAGGTGGAGAACGCGCTTAGCCCCCTGACAAAGCTTAGTCTTACTGAGAACCTTAAGCATTGCGTGGTAGACCACAGGGTCGTGCCTATACCTCCATTGCCGGTCAGCCCAGTAAAAGAATTTTAGAGCAACTCTTTCGTCCGGCAGAGATTTAAGCACTGCACAAACTTGGCTGGGCTTCAAGCTTCGCAATAACCGCTTCAGCTCGGATTCGAGGTCTGGAGTCCATCCACCCCTAAGGTCTATCAATCGACAAATCTCTCTCACTAGAGGGTGCTTCGATTCGTCCTCCTCGATTTCACTACGAGCTTCGGTTCTCTCTCTGCCCCTGTGAAATGAAGCTATGAAATCGTCGTCTTCATCGTCATCACTTTTACCCATTTCATCTCCGTCTGATTCCCCAAGCTCATTGAAACCATCCGGATCGCATTTTTCGTCACCCCAACTAAAATCTGGACTAAATATTCGAGATTTTTCGAATCCGTTTTCTCGGTTCCCACCAAAACCACCATCGGCATCCCTGTCGACGAATTTACCGGGGGTTTTGGATGAGCATGAAGAATACGGTATTGCTCGAAGTCCAGCGAAAGGCAGTTCGTGAAACTGGATATGGGCTGCATCATAAGAGCAAGAACATGTCCGCAACAGGGTGATTTTACTGAATCGGTTGATAGTAGCTGAAAAATCTCCGATTTTGTTGAGGAATATCGACATTCTTCAGTGAATCGAAGGAGGAGGTTGGAACCGCATTAGTTCAGTCACGCCCAGAAATTAGGGTTGGGAAGTGTCATTTCCGATTAAAGACCCAACTCAATTGGGAATCTATTAATTATTGGAATAAAAATAGGTTTTTTTTTTAATTTTTTTTTAAATATACTCCTACGTGCAATCTGAACTTTTAAAATTAAACTTGCGCGTTTTAAAATTAAACTTACAGTTACACACTACATTACACATTTACACGTACTAACAAGATATAACTTGTTCTTTTGAAATAAAATTAGTTTACACATTTACACGTACTAACAAGATATAACTTGTTCTTTTGAAATAAAATTAGTTAATTGAACTGAACTTAATATCTTTTCAAAATTAGTTAATTGAACTGAACTTAATATTTTTGAACTTACAATTAAACTAAAATGAACTGGTCTGAAGTTATTCAACTGAAATTAAGTTCAATTCAATTTAATTTTTAAATATTGAAAAAAAAAACATTAAGTTACTGAAATTTAATGGATCGAAACGAAATTGAATTTTTAAATTGAATCGAGGATAAGTCCAAAAGAACATGTATTATGCTATGTTCATCCCAAAGTATATTGTCTAGCTCGTAATTCTTTTAAACAATTTAAAATCAATTAAAAAAAAATTAACCAGAAAGAATTTGGTATATACTTCAGAAACAGAAACTAGTAAATGATTTGTTACATTACTCAATTACTATATATTTTCAAAAATAAAAACCTACTAATCTTAATTTGGCTAATTTATACATCCACATTACTCAAAAGCATATTCAGATATTCTGATTCAGTCACCACCCACACACCCACCAAATCTACTTACTCAGCCGTGGACATGTCAACCTCCGCCGTAGAGGTGGCCGAGAACGGCAATGCGGATCCACCGAGATCCGCCCTCATATTTCTAGGGACCGGTTGTTCGAGCGCCGTGCCGAATGCCTTGTGCTTGATCCAGCCATCCGATCCTCCGTGCCTCGTCTGTTCCCAATCTCTAACCCTACCGCCGGAACAAAACCCTAATTACAGGTATTTTTTTTCGCCTTTGCAATTAACCAATACCGCGCGTTTTTTCAGTCTTCTTTCTGTCACTGTTACTCAATGATTTAATCGATTGATTCTGATTACTGGTATTGCAGGTGTAATACGTCGCTCCTAATTGATTATTATGGAAGTGATGGAAAACATAACTATATTTTGATCGATGTTGGCAAAACATTTAGGGAGCAAGTACTCCGATGGTTCACTCTTCATAAAATCCCACATGTAGATTCTGTGAGTTTTTCACCCTCACTATTTCCTAAATCATTATTGATTTTCCAAGAACGCCCCACGTAAATTTTCATGAATCAGAATTCGGATATTTTGTGTGTGCGTTTTACATGATACCATGATTAATCTAATTTTATAGATGCATGCGGTGATGTGGAAAAGTGCGTTTGGTGAGGTTTGATTATAGATAACAGAGACTAAGTTACTATTTTCTGAGTGCACATTGTTTATCACGATTGGGCAATAGGACTGGAGGTAGGAGGCATGCTAATAGACAGTGAAATGGCATGCCTGGGGCTGTGCTACGTTCATTAGGAGCCGAACCTAACATATTGCTTTGATCTCACTGTATTTTCTCGAGTATTGTGATATTAAATGATTTTAAAATTTTGTATGATGATCTGGTTTGATAATTTTAAAACTCGTGCAGATTATATTGACTCATGAACATGCCGATGCTGTTCTTGGTTTGGACGATGTACGCTCCGTGCAACCATTTAGTCCAACAAATGACATTAATCCAACTCCCATCTACCTCAACCAATATGCAATGGACAGGTATATTGTAATTTGTGTAGTGTTTTGAGCACGTATTCATAAAACTTGCATGATTTTTGCCTTTAATGCAGTTTCGCTGTTATTTTCGCTTTGATCATTTTGCTTTTATAGTTGTTACTCAAGTGTGGAGATGATTTCATTTTCCGCTGTAATATAAAGGGTTTCTTAATTGTTGTCATTCCTAGAAGGAAAATATCATTATAACATATTAAATTTGAGAAATATATTTGAATCTCAGCGAGACATAAATTTCACTTTGGTGTGACCGTGTGAGCAAACTACTGTACATGCATACTTGTGCGCTCTTTTTTTCATTTATTTTTTATTTTACATTTTACTTTTCCCTGTGAAACAGAAAATGTGGTGTTAGTGTGTTACTTGCTACATTCCACTACTGGATAGAAAATGTTGTATGGTATAAAGTGTGCTCATAACATTGAACCTATGAACTAAACTCTGAGGTTAATTAATGTATTGGATATCAGGGGTGGAACCAAAAATTTTGTTTGGGGTCGCATAACGCATTACTACTAATAATATTTAGCTATATTTACACTTTTGGATCATCAAGTATAATTAGTAAAAATGACAGAAATAAAGCATATATAATTATTAAAAGAATCTTTCAAATCTTTTTTCTATAGTTTTAGTATTTAATTGCATTGTACTTATATTAAAGAAATGTTAATGCAATTTTTTTCAGAACATATCACATGAAGCCAATAACAAAATGAAAGTTTGACTATTTAATTGTTATTTCTACGCTTAAACTTTATGCTGAAATTACAAATATTGTGGAGTAGTTTGAACTCAATTTACTAAATGGTTGATTAAACCTTGAAATAATTATCACTTGCAGTTGCGACTGATGTCATTTTATCACTTTTTTAATTCATTATGAACAGCATTGCAGTGAAATTTCCTTACTTAGTTCAGAAAAAACTCAAGCCTGGTCAGGAAGTTAGACGTGTTGCACAACTTGACTGGAAAATTGTAGAGAATGATTGCACTAAGCCCTTTGTGGCATCTGGGCTGCAGTTTGCTCCTCTACCGGTTAGACTGTATTATCTTGTGCTTATTCTTATTTTTATTATTATTAATATAGATTGTGTAAAAAACTTACTCGTGCCTTTCTGGTATTACTCTCCCTGTATCTTATGTTATTTAATAGGTGATGCATGGTGAAGATTATGTATGCCTAGGTTTTCTATTTGGTGTAGGATATAAAGTGGCATATATATCAGACATTTCACGTTTTCTTCCAGAACCAGAATACTGTAAGCACCGCCCATTCTTTCCATATCCGCTTTTATTTGCTATACCTCTCTGTTTCATTTTCAGCAATAAACATTTCTTAATGTCTTTGTTGATCATTATTCATTAATACATAAAGTGATTATCTGTAATTTGACCACCAAGGACTGCTACCCTGAGTTTCTTCAGGAAAATACATAGGTGTCTTAATATTAGTATATGGAGAGAGTTAAATTCAAACCAAAGCAATGCACTATGGAAATGTTGGATAAGACAACTGTTAATGCATTTATGTTAAACTATATTCTGCTATGATTATGAACTACAGGATGATTGATAAAGAACCAAAAAACGTCGAAGGCCCTAAAGGCTGAAATTGGGCATTAAATAAGAAGCACTTCTACGGGTTGTACTTAGCTATAAACCGTGGAGCTTTTATTAATATATACATAATCTTATTTTTAGGTATTTCAAAAGATGGTGGTCAACAGCTAGATCTCCTTATTTTGGACACGCTGTACAAGGTTAGTTTTACGTGTAATTCTTAATCTTATACACTGATGAGGAATGAGCATTTTTGTTGATCTACTTCTTGTTTGCAGAAAGGATCTCACAATACTCACTTCTGCTTCCCTCAGGTTTGCTTAAATTTTCTTGGATTATTTCTGTTTTGGCAGATGCCTAATTTTGTTGTTAAATAGTCGAACTTGTCGTCTGTAGACTCTTGATGCTATTAAGAGGATATGCCCTAAGAGAGCTTTGCTTATTGGAATGACCCATGAGTTTGACCATCACAAAGACAATGAGTTCCTCGAGGGCTGGTCTAAAAGGTATTTGCTAGTTAGTGACTTCATGTTTTTTTCTAAATTACCAAGACTTGGGGAAAACATGGAAACTATAATTTGTTTGGGGGGCTTTAGATAGATAGCCATGGATTTGAATTCTGAAAGTCATATTTTCATTAATTCTGCACTTTGACGCTTCACAAGATGATGTGGACACCCGTTTTTCACTTGTTTTCCAGAGAAGGAATACCAGTTCAGCTTGCATATGATGGGCTGCGACTCTCTGTAGACCTCTGATGAGGTAAGGTTTCAGTTTATTGGTAATACAACTTTTTGCTTATTCGAAAACAATTTATTCACAAGTATAATATTAGCCTTAGGACCCTTACAAATGAAGGGAATCATATTAAATTATAGGCTTTCACATGATGTTTTGAATAGAAAAGAGAGTTTCTATTTGTCATTAAACTCTTAAAATTTAACATAATTTTTTTTTCCATTCGAAATCTAGCTACTCACCTCATGTTGCTATTAGTAATAGAAAAAAAAACTGATGTTATTTTCTTTAGTGGGTCTCTTGCAGGTGGAAATTATAAGCTATCTTATCAACAGTTGATATCAACCGTTCTATTCCCCGTAGATATTATAAAAGGGGAATAAGACATATTCATGGGATTTCATACTCATCACCTTATTCAGGAAAGATGCAAGATTAATTGCTAGAAAAACACCTACTAGTTGTGTTTTTTAACTGACAAGAAGAATATTATTTGATGTTTTCGCTTATTGGTTTGGCTAAGTCAAATGTACAATGATGGTGTTCAGTTTAACCAATATATATCGTGTTTTTCTCCTCTTCTTACTTATGGATGGGTGCCTTTAAAATTGGCTGTCGAGCAAGATATTGGATTTGGGAATACGAGATCTCTGCCACTTTGTTCAAGCAATGTGTTATTTCTTATCTAAATTGTTCCTTTCTGAAAAATGAAACCAGATCTTTCTTTCTCCTACTTACTCATTTTTTCTCTTTTATATACTTGTAGTATAAGTTGAATTATAATATGTTGATTAATATATTTAAAAGTTAAACTGTTAGATATTTGATGAAGCTGCCAGAACCAGGGGTCCTCGAGCATGCTGCTGCACGACAATTGGGAGGGTTGTGACTGTAACACGTAAAACACTAAAACCCTTTCATGACAAATACCCGTTGGAGATATAATGCCTACGGAGATAGTATAAAACTACTTGGGTATAATCTAGAACCTTTAGTTGTCAGTTAAAACTCCATCAAGTCTTCTTTACTATTTTGGTCCACAATGGAGGAAGCCAAGACTAATCATATTCTTATGACTCAAGTAAATAAATAATCTCTTTCTTGAAATTCAAACATGAGAAAATTCAAGCTTATATTTTTCTTCTTTTCTCTCTCTTATTCCTTAATAACATTACCAAAAAAAAACAGAAAAAATGGCATGCTATGTTCCTTTTAACAACAGGAACTTGGATATAAGCTTCTTTGTAGTGAGGCCAACAGTAGCTCATGTCGATGATTTAGTTGAGGCTCTGAAGAAAATTTCCTTGTACTCAGACAGCCTTGGTTGTGTTCACAGTTCCATATTCACAAGTATCCATGGCAACATGGTAATTACCTCATCCTTTTTCTTTTGAGTTTATGTTGTAATTAAAAAAAAAACATTGTTCTTTTATCATATCATATATATACACAGATTATATGGTATGGGGCATGGTTAAAGAGGAGTGATGATAAGAACAAGCAACTATCCAGTGCTGCTCTAGTAAGTTCTGTTACTAAAACAATCACCTTTTTTTTCCGGGTAATCCAAACCGTTTTGTTTCGTTTGATCGCCAGCTGTCAGTGCTGATATCGAGCATGGCCACCCTAGTAGACCACGGGTTCTTCGAAGCCTACGCCGGAGAATCCAAAGATGGATCTCCGGCAGCCAAGTTCTTCACCGGCGACATCATCTCCCTCAGTTCAACCACAGTCTCACCGTCTTACGAAGATGGACTTTTGTACTCGTGCATAGCCATGTTCAAGGATCGGTTCCGATCAATGGAAGGTGCAAAGTCCGGAGTGTGCTTCAAGTCTCGAAGCACGACAGTGCCTGGATCGCTTGTGGGCCTCTTCGTCTGGGAATCCCTTCATCTTTGCTACACTTACATATTGACATCTGACTACCGGGACACAGTTCTTCCTTATCTTGACGGCCTCGCCCTAGATGTGAAGTACGATGTCTTTCGAGTAGTTTATGTGAAGTGGAGATAGTGTGTTTCGACTTTTGAGTCTCCGATTTTGTCCTCAGCTTGATCGGATGGACGGGGATGAAGAAGCTTGTTTGATGATCCCATGGTATGTTAATGCCACTGTGAATTTTTTATTATACTCCAACTTTTTTTTTTTTTTCATTTTTTATGTTGTTAATTGGTTATAAGTAAATGTTTATAAAATTAATTAAACTTTTCTCAAAAGCTACTTTAATTTTTAATCAATTAAAAAATTAAAGTAGGGCTTATGCTTATTACTGTATTATTTAGGAAAACAGAATTTAGGTCTAAATAGTATTGGTCATTGAACAATTTGAAATGCAACGCTGCTATAAATGGGCCACATCTTTAGCTACAGCCCAGCCTAGCTGCTTTCATCAGCCCAAATAGCCCAGCATCTTATTTATGTTAATTCAGTTCAATTAATTTTATTTCAGAATCTTGGAAAAAAAAACTATTAAAATAAATAATTTCTATAAACAACTTATAATTAATATTAGAATATTATTCATAATTTTTAATAATAATAATATATTAGTATATATTAGTAATATATAAAAATTATTATTATTATCATCATTATGAAAAATTTAGTCCAAAATAAAATAGTATCTCACTTTGTCACTTGTATATTTATTATATGAATTTCTTATATACTTATTTTCTATAATATACTGTAAATATGTTCTAAAAATTCTCGTTCAGTTTTGCCTGGGCTCTAAGTTGTACTCGATCGTTTTAATTTTAGGCTCTTGGCTCCCAAACCACCTAAACCCGCCCAAGGCCCGCCTAAATTTGATTAGTTTCGTTTTTACCTACTTAGATGGTTCTCGAGCAGATTTAATCGAACAATTAAATTTGATACAAATTTGACACCTACTTAGATGGTTCTCGAGCAGATTTAATCGAACAATTAAATTTGATACAAATTTGACGAATAGAATAAAATAAATTGTGTTACGATAAATTTTGAGTATTAGACAAATTTGAAAAAAGTATTAAAAACATAACAAAAATTATCTAAAATTTTAAATTTATAAGTTATTTTGATTATTTTACTATGTTAAGACTTATGATTAATACTATGTTTATATTATTTATTGATTATTTTGTTCAAAATATTGTATTATTATGTATAAAAAACATTTTTAAAATATAATATTAATTAATTAAATATAAAAATATAAAACGATTAAT
Source organism: Euphrasia arctica (assembly GCA_014843705.1). NCBI lineage: Eukaryota > Viridiplantae > Streptophyta > Magnoliopsida > Lamiales > Orobanchaceae > Euphrasia > Euphrasia arctica. The sequence goes on along the minus strand of JACOMQ010005582.1, from coordinate 1,263 downwards.
TTTCCTTAGTCTTGATAAATCAAAATGCATATAAACATTTATTTTTAAATCTAAAAAACTAAAAGAAATTTTAATAGTTTTTTTTAAAATTAAAATAAAATTATATAAGTTTATTAAAATTCATAAAAAGAGGTCATCTCAGTATGATATATAAGGTACACAACTACAAATAATAATACACACTTGATCTGAATTCTGATATATAGATTACCGATTAGAGACATTGGACTCTGAATTGCGTGAAAAAAAGTAAGATATTCAAGATTATAAGGGTCAATGTTTTTTATAGAAAATGTTCTTCAATTTATTTTTCCCCTGTTCTTGTGGGGCAATATTAAATGATGGAAATGGGTGAAAAAAGACGGCTTCTGCTCGCAAGGAAAGGACAAATTTGAAAGAGCCTCGGTCAGTCAAAACATGTGAACCATCTCATTTGTATTTTTACAAGAAGGAGAGACGGGAAATTTCTTCTGCTCTGCATCGCTAAAAAAATACACACATCACTACAAATTTTACCTATACTCTGAGAACAACTATCTCATTTGTTTCGAACAATGATCACATGTATTACACAAAAACGAAAAAAAAAATAAAAAAAATATTGTTTTATTCACCTTTTATCAAAATATTAGAAATGCAAATAATAAATTAAATAATTTTTTAAATATATTTTTATAAATGAAGTGTGACAATTGATTTAAAGTTTAGACTACTCGAAATTAAAAGTGTGACAATTGATAATTTGATAAGAAACAAATGAAGTATATTATAATGGATCAATTAAAATGTTCAATCAATCATATTTATTTTATAAATAAACAAGAAAGATTTTGTTATTGTGTATAGCGCGGCGCGAGCAATAAATTTGAATCTGTTAGAATGATTCAGTCATCAATTCATTTAATGTCAAATATTATGGCATTAATATTTGACCACCACAAATCACGCCATCTCCATTATCCTTGCTGATTATATTTACTTACCTTTAATTTATCCATAACTCTAGCATAGAATTGCTCCAGTAATTGTATATATAAACCTCTAGATTATCAATGTACATCAAAGAAAATTCATTCTCTAATTTCCTACATGGTATCAGAGCACCAGATATAAATCCTCTTTTTTTTTTTTTTTTCTTTTTTTTTCTCTTTGCTTTCTCTTTCGCCAATCATGGCTGAACCTTCCAAGTTTCACCCGGCTCTAACAGTAAATAATGTTCGCAATTTTATTCCAATCACTCTCGATATGGAAACAGGACATTAT